>CM021101.1:205172682-205201463 GCA_007115665.2 Sequoiadendron giganteum
CCTCCCTCCATCTATCTCTCTCCCACTCTCTCCCTCTCTCTCTCTCAACCCTCTCCCTCCTACCTCCTCCCCCTCTCTTAGGTTTCTCTCCCTCAATCACTCCCTCTATCTCTCTCCCCTCTACCCTTAACTGTAAACCCTAAACCCTTATCCATTAAACCCTAAACCCTCTACCCTCTACCCTTAACCCTCCCTCCATATATCTCTCTCCCACTCCCTCCCTCTCTCTCTCAAGTCTCTCCCTCCTACCCCATCTCACTATCTTAGGTGTCTCTCACTCACTCACTCACTCACTCCCTCTATCTCTCCCCTCTACCCTTAACCCTCTACCCTATACATTGAATCTTCAACCCTCATCTATCTTTGTCCCTCCCTCCTCTTCTCTACTTATCTCTATCTCACTTCTCCCTCCATATCTCCATCCCTCCATCCATACCTCTCTACCCTAATCCCTTAACCCTATACCCTCAACCCTTAAACCCTTAAACACTCAACCCTAAACCCTTAACCCTTAACCCTTAAACCCTAAACCCTTAAACCCTCTACCCTCTACCCTCAACCCAATACCCTCTACCCTCAACCATATACCCTCAAATATTAAACCCTTAAAATCAAGTAAACTCTCTACCCTAATCCCTCAACCCTCAACCCTTAAATCCTCTACCCTCTACCCTCAACCCTCAACCCTCAACCCTCAACCCTCAAACCCTAATCCCTCAACCCCTATACCCTCTACCCTATACCCTCTACCCTCAACCTTAAAACCTCAAACCTCAAACCTCAAACCCTCTACCCTCTATGCTCTACCCTATACATTAAATCATCAATCCTCAACCCTAGGTAGGTAGGGAAACATAGGTGAGATACATAGTGATAAAGGGAGAGGTAGGTAAACAAAGGGAGAGGGGAGAAATATAGGTAGAGAGGGAAGGAGATGTAGAAAGAGGAGAGATAGAGAGAAGTAGAGAGGGGAGGGAGGGATAGGTATGGAGGAGATAGAGGCGAGTGTGTGTGTGAGAGAGAGAGAGGGGGTTAGAGAGAGAGGTAGTGGGAGGGAGAGGAGAGATAAAGATTAGAGAGGGAAATAGGTAGGGAGGAGACACAGTTGAGATATAGAGTGATGGAGGGAGAGGTGGGTAAAGAGAGGGAGAGGTGAGATAAAGATAAATAGAGAGGGAAGGAGATGTAGAGAGATGATAGATAGAAGCATAGAGTGGAGGGATAGAGGGAGAGGAAAGGAGGAGATATAGGTGACTGTGTGTGAGAGGGAGAGAGAGAGAGGAAAGAAAATGAGGGGAGAGAGGAAGGGGGAGAGAGAGAAAGAGAGTAGATAGGGAAGGGGGGATAGATAGAGAGTAGAGAGGGAAGGAGAGAGTAAGAGAGAAAGTGGGGGGAGGGAGAGAGAGAGGTAGATAGAGTGGTAGGTAGTGGAGGGAGAGGTAGGTAGAGAGGGAGAGAGGGGGAGGGATAGGAGGGAGAGAGGGAAGCAGGGAGAGAGATGGAGAGAGAGTGGTGAGATAGAGAGTTGAGAGGTAAGGGGAGAATGAGAAAGAGAGATAAAGAGAGATAGGGAGGTTGGAGTGAGGGAGAGGTAGAAAGGGATATGTGAGATAGAGAGAGGGAATGAGGGAAAGTGGGATAGAGAGAGAATGATGATTTAGAGAGGAGGGAGTGAGAGGGAAGGAGGGAAAGTGGGAGAGAGAGGTAGGGATAGAGATAGTGGTGAGATAGAGAGAAGGAGAGAGTGAGAGAGAAAGAGAGGGATGGAGATACAAAGAGAGAGGTAGGTATAGGAAGGGAGAGGAGAGATAGAGAGTAGAGAGGGAAATAGGTAGGGAAGGAGACATAGGTGAGATAGAGAGGGATGGGGAGAGAGTGATGGAGGGAGAGGTAGGTATAGAGAGTGAAAGAGACAAGTAGAGGGGAGGAGGGAGGAGGGGAGAAGTGGGGGAGGGAGGCAGGGGGAGGGGAGATAGAAGATGATGATGAGTAAGAGAGAGAGAGAGAGAGAGAGAGAGAGAGAGAGAGAGAGAGAGAGAGAGAGAGAGAGAGGAGAGAGAGAGAATGGTGAGATAGAGAAAAGGAGAAATTGATAGAGAAAGAGGGGGGAGGGATGGAGATACAATAGTGATAGAGATTGGGAGGAGAGAAAAAAATAATGGGAGGGAGGGTGAGGTCGAGAGAGGGAGGGAAAGGAGAGATAGAGAGAATTAGAGAGGGAAGGAGGGAGGGAGGGAGTGTTAGGGAGGGAGATAAAGGTTTGTGTGAGAGAGAGAGATAGAGAGAGTGGTGAGATAGAGAGGAGAGAGTGAGAGGGAGGGAGAGAGAATTATGAGATAGAGAAGAAAGAGTTAGAGAGAAAGAGGGGGAAGAGAGGGATAGAGATGAATAAAGAGTGATAGAGAGATTTAGGTAAAGGGAGGGAGAGGAGAGATAGAGTATAGAGAGGGAAAGAGGTAGGGAGGGAGACATAGGTGAGATAAAAAGTGATGGAGGGAGAGGTAGGTAAAGAGAGAGAGAGGAGATAAAGATAAGTAGAGAGGGAAGGAGATGTAGAGAGAGAGAGGAGATAGAGAGAAGTAGAGAGGGGAGGGAGGTAGATTTAGGGAGGAGATAAAGGGGCGTGTGTGTGTGTGTGTGTGTGTGAGAGAGAGAGAGAGAGAGAGAGAGAGAGAGAGAGAGAGAGAGAGAGAGAGAGAGAGAGAGAGAAGTGCTCGGTAGAGAGAATTAGAGGGAAAAGGAGAGAGAGACACAAAGACAGAGACATAGAGACAAAGATATAGAGAGTTCTTGAGATCAAGGGAGAGAGAGTTAGAAAAAGGGATGCAAATAGTGAGAGAAAGGTCTAGAGTGTAAAGGATAAAAATTAGTGAGATAGAGAGAGAAATAATACAATTTGCTGATTACTAAAAATTTGACCTCCTGATTACTGAAATTTGACTGTCTGAAATTTGTGAGATCTTCCAAAAACTAGAAGAGAGAGGGGAGAGAGAGAGGAAGGGAGAGAGAGGGAGTGGAGAGATAAAGAGTAGAGAGAAGGAGAGAGTGTGAGAGAAAGATGATACAACTTGCTGACTTCTAAAAGTTGACCTCCTGTTTACTGAAATTTGACATGCTGATTACTGAAATTTGACTAAGTCTGAAATTTTTAAGATCTTCCAAAAACTAGAATTTGCATTATAACTCCTAGGGATTTGTAACTACAATCAAACAACCTTCCTATTTACATGAAATATAACTTAAAGTATAAGAAAGTAAATTTCCATATGTAAATGTCAACTTATACTTAAATGTTTATTTCATGTATATAGTTTCCCTGAAAGATAAGAAGAAGAAAGAGACAAGAAAAATAGAAGAATCTTTTTTCAATGTAGACCAAAACGTGAGTGCGTTATAATGCACTCGCGTTTTGGAAACATTTTTTTGATTTTAAAAAATGCACATTTTTTGAACTCAAAATGAGCGTGTTTTTTGAAATTTAAACCATAACATGAGCGCATTATAACACACTCATGTTATGGATTGGTAATGACTGATCCTAGGCTTAGTCATTACCAAGCCATAAAACGAGCGCCTTTTACTATAACGCGCTCATGCTTTTGCTATTTCGGGATGAAAAAGTAAATTGGCCATAAAATTGCTACCCATCTTTCTGCTCTTGTCCCCATAAGATTTCATGCTTATTGTCTTGTCTTTCTTATCACATGATACATTTATGGTGCTTAATTTAAATTATTATATGCTTACACACTTTCATGCTATGTGATTATATTTTATTTTCATGTACTATTTTCTCCTCTCCTCCAATTCCTTGCATGTGAAGGATGTTATCAATTAAAGAGGGGGATATATCATCACAACATCCCTATATTTGAGATTTCTGACGGTGATTTGTACAACATATATTTATCACAGCGTTGAGATGGATTTTGAACATGACATGGTAGTTCTTGATATACTATACCATCTTAACACCACCACACATAGTAAATATTTCAGCACCACTTTCTATATAACTAGAATTTTTCTAACCCTATTCATACTTTTTTAATTCCTAGATAGTTAAAAAAGGCTTGTAACTTGTGTTCATTTCACTTGTTCAAAAAAATATACATTGAAAATATTTTCTCTATAAATTGTAGGTTCCTATATAGTATGCATGTTGAGAAGAGGACGAACAAATTAAGAGATCAAGTGAACCCATTATTTTGTACTTTTTTGTTTACAATCTATTTGTAAGTGCTCATATAATTTGAAACATATTTTCATTAGGATTCACTTTCACCTCAAAGTGTGGGAAAAATGTAATGGAAATTTGTATACAATAACATACTAATGTGTGAAACACTTTTGTACTAATTTTTGCTCCTTCTCTAATCAATATATACTCCATTTACTCTTGCTTAAAATATTTATATACATGAAAATTTATTATGCTTCCTTATTTATGCCTATTACAACATATACTACCTTGTGTCTGACCCACACTTCCACATATCCACTCATAACCCTAATATCTTGAATTTCTAATCCTAGGTCAATCCCATGACATGTGGGTTTTCTCTAACATAGTGTAGCTTTGACCCAAATTTTAAAATTAAAACTACTAAATCTTATGGTCCTTCCTCATAACCATTGGAAGCCAACTTGGTACATGCTTGTGCAACAATTTTTTATGTCTCAACGTTTAATGATATTTGTTTTCATACTTATGACATCATAGAATAATCCTATAATATTCAAACATCCTAACCATAAGCACTTATATGGAGCACTCCTAGGAAAATTTAGATTTGGAGCACTAAAAAAATTTAATACTTAAATCATAATTCATATCTAGATCACTTGCATGCTTTCTTGTTATCTACCGACACTTGTTAAGGTTTTAAAGCTAGTCCTAAAAGGAGAACACAAACTATTAAAATTCACCAATTTAAAAAATCTCTAGTGTTTACACATTGGTATAGAGTAATAATCACAAAAATAATATTCTAGAGGATTATATTTGGGAAAATAAATATTACAATCCAAAGATTATATTCATGCTACACAAGATTGATCTTGAGCCATGAGATTTGTAGACACCTATATCTCACCACCTTCTATCATTAGTTTTAACTGGTAGTTCATCTTAGCCAATTCATTTAAACATCACAACATTAATTAATTATACCACATCATCACGTTTTGTTAGTTAATTAATTATTTAATTAATTCTTTCTTTCTCAATTAATTATTCAATTAATTAATTCTCATCTTTATTGATTAATATCACATCATAATTAATTATATTCTCAACATACCATTTTTAAAAGTTAATATCTTCCACATATTCAACCATGCAAATTTCAATTCCCTAATTTATACTTAAACATTATAAAATAAATTAAAAAAACAAACTAAAGATTATACAAATTAATTTTGAATCAAAACCAGAAAAAAAAGTAAGTCAAGTTGTTGAATTGGGTGAATTGATCTTAGTCATTCATGTCATAATCTAAGAACTTATAAATCTATCTCTTCTTTCTCAACCAATCGTTTGAAGACATTTATAGGAAATCATCAATAGAATGTAAAAATATTGCACAATCATTTAGCATTGACATTTCATCACAACATGGATAGATTTGAATTTGTTCTCTATCTTAGATTTGCATGTATTTAGAATAGGAATTTCAATCATTGTTTTTAATTTCTATTTTTTTTCTAAACTTATTGCATATAAGATTAATCTTTAGACAACACTTACATTTATGCAAGTCACCATATAGTTACAATTTGGAAAGGTCATTAATTTGGTATTATTTTTGGGTACTTAGCTAGACTTGTTTTTCCTTTCGTTTATTGGTGGGGTGTTAATAGATTTAATTTCTATTTTTTTTCTAAATTTATTGAATATATAATTAACCTTTAGAAAAAAATTACATTGTACAAGTCTGGACATATTTTTTTCTAAATTTATTGAATATATAATTAACCTTTAGAAAAAAAATTACATTGTACAAGTCTGGACATATAGTTAGAATGAAAGGATCATTAATTTGGTATTATTTCTAGGTAGTTAGCCAAGTTTATTCTTTCTTACCCCTATTGGTGGGGTGCTATTAGTTTTCTATTTTTTTCTTCTATAGTTATGCTTTCTATTTCTTTATGTTGCTCCATGTTGATGTTTTCGCTTCTTTGATATGTCTTTGTTGATCTTTGTAGAAGGCTGAGGTTCTTTCAAAATCCTTCTTTAGTTCATTATTCTTGTGAGATAGGTAATTAAGTAAATTTAAGTCACTCTACTTAAACATCAAATAATTCAACAATTCAATAATCAATAATAATTTTACAATTTAACTACCAAAAAAATGATAAATAACTATTGCATTATATATATTAAATTGGTGTTTGAGCAATGGAAAATGAACTAGGCAATCTGCACATTTAGAGCAACTATTTATACACATGCTAAAATATGCTATTAAAAAGAATGCACAGAGTTAAGGAATCACACTAATAATAGGGATTTCTATCACACACAGTCTGCATCAATTTTGTTTGGTGTTGTGATTGTTGCCCTCAGGTTGTAAGGTTGATTATCCATGCAAAATGGAATGATATGTATTCATTTTTCCCTAGGTTTAATATCGAGATCTATAGCTAAGTTCTATTACAAGGGTTTTATGTTTTAAGAGTCGAATCCAATATTGTTGAATAAATGTATAAACTCTGTGCAAATATTCTGAGGAGCCATATCAGTGGATAGAAATAGATCGGTCTATTGATTTCTCCTTTTTCAAAGAAATTTGAGTTCATTTATCTTAAAGAAATGTGAATAGACTGATTGGCTGGATTAATATGAATGAGTTTTTGGATGGTGAGTTTGGATCATTTAACTTAGTTTGTACACTATAGAAGTTTTTCAGATAGGTGAAATTTTAATTCATGATTAAAGAGTATATTGTATTTGTTAATAAAAGATGGGAAATTTTTTATTAAAACAAGAAGAAGTACATCACAAGGCTTTACACAACCATATCAAACTAAACTAAGTTTTCTAACTCATGAGACAAATCCAGGGGTAATTGACCCCTATCCACAATGTTACAATTTAGCATATGATTAGAGGCCCACTTGGCCAAACAATCTGCAACAACATTCTATTCTCTAGGAATATAATTGAAAGTAACAAACTCCAAAGAAGCACAAATATTAAGAATTTGCTTAACAACCAAAGCTAAATGCCAACTAACATCCTCTAAATCCCGCCTATTCAAAAGATTCACCACCACCTAGGAATCAGATTCACATATAATCCTTCTCCACCCAAGCTGACATCCATGTGTCACAAAATATAAAATGGCAAGAGCTTCCATTAAGTTGTTAGTATGAAGACCCTTATAAACATAAAAGATAAACTGAACAGTCTCAGAACTATCCTGACCAACTCCACCAATGCCAGCATGACTAGGGTTTCCTCGAGAAGGCCCATCCGTGTTGATTTTCAACACACCTTGAGGATGCGGAGACCAACGTCCCTCCCTATTTATCTTCTGATGAGGATGTCTACCACGACTTATTATGAACTATCCTTGTTGAGGAGGAAGATGAAGATGATTGCTCCAAACAAAATCTCGAGGATCCAATGCTTCTGTAAAATTAAATTTTTCTGCAACAATTTCTCCCAAAGAATGAAGAATTTTCCACCACAAACGATGGGCCACCATCAACAAATCCTAAAAAATATTATGATTCCTTTCTAGCCATATGTGCCAAATAATAAAGGAGGGGCCAAGAGCCCAAGCAACTTGAAGAAAAAGAAGAAGAAACAGGGGCCTTTCCCCACTTGTCAAAAAATCAGCCAAAGATGAGACATGCCAACAGGACATGTTCCACACACCCTAGCACAAGTGCCAAATCTCCCTAGCAAAGGAGCAATGGAAGAAGAGATGCAGAACACTCTCCTCATAATTATGACACAACACACACATTAATGGGCCCTGAAAACCACACTTGCAAAAATTATCCCAAGTAAGACACCTATTGTGAACCACTAACCACATGAAGAAGTTACACTTGGGCCATGAAGACAAGTGCCATACTTGTTTCCACCAAGGGACCTCAATTTCTCTAAACATCTACCTACCAAGCTGCTCATATCTAGCAGAAACAAAGTACTGAATCCCAAAAAATCACTGTTAGTCCAAGCCAAAACATCCTGTCCCCCCAAGGGATTACAATCATGAGAAGAAAGAATCTGAGCCAACTCACGCCTCTCCACTTCAGATCCCCCTGGTGGCCAATCAAAAGAGTGCTTCCATAGAAAAGTAACAACTAGCCCACAAAGTTGAGAAACCTTATAATCCTCAACTGTGTCTCAACCAACAGCAGTAAAAATATCACACAGAGACTGGAGGTGAGGATAAGTAGAAGGATAGGAGGGTGCCCATCCCAAGAATCCAACCAAAAAAGTGCTTGAGACCCCGAATGATAGATCCAAAAGAGCCCACTCTTAACCAATTGAGCCCCCACTTTTAGAGTATACCAGAGCATAGAACCCCTTCCGTCCAAAGGAAAGCAAGGAAAATCAAAAGAATTGACACCTTTAAGATACTTATGATTGAGAATACAGGCCCAAAGCTGATGTTGACTGATACATCAGTACCAATGAAGCTTAGTGGCAAGAGCTTTCCCATTCAAAATAGTAGAGCATAAACCAAGACCACCCTATTTCTTTGGCTTGCACACAGTTTCCCACTTAACAAGGCTCCACTTAGCAGACAAAAAGTTACCACTCCAAAGAAACTGTCATGAGAGTGCATCAAATTCCTTAAGGAAATACATAGGAGCAATCTGAACAAAGCACCTGTAAATTGGAAGATCCTGGATAATAGACTTAAGAAGGGTCACTCTAGTAGAAGTAGATAACCATTGATGAGTCCAATGAGTGACCTTCCCTCGTAACTTATCAAGCAACTTCTGCTAGGAGGACCTAGGTTGCCTACACACAACAAGAAGAATACCTAGGTAGATAAAAGGAAGAGACCCAATTTGAAACCTTAAAATAGTCACAATCTGCCTTTGAATAGCTTGGGGAGTATTATAAAAGAAAATAGAAGACGTTTGCTCATTGAATTTCTATCTTGAAGCAGCCAGGTAAGTACCCAAAGCCTACCGAAAATATTTAGCTTCCCGAAGACAAGCTAACCCCTTAAGAGAAGTATCATCCACAAATTGGAGATGAGAAAGCATTAGTAAACCATTGCCCCACTTCCACCCATGAATCAATCCTTGAGAAACCTGAAGCTTAAGAAACTGGCCCAACCCCTCAACCATAATAATAAACAAATAGGGAGAAAGTGGGTCCCCTTTGCAAAGGCCCCTAGTGTCCCCCAAAAGCTCTAAAATTTCACCATTCACAATAACTGAAAAGGAAGAAGAAGTAACACAACTCATAACCCAGATCACCCAATCAGGACAAAAACTAAAGGCCAAAATAATCTTCTAAAGAAAACTCCACTTAACTCTCTCATAAGCCTTAGCCATGTCCAACTTAATGAACATAAATTTCTCCTTTGAAGTCACCATAGAATGAATGACTTCTGAGGCCACCACTGCTCCATCTAGAATTTGATGACCAGCCACAAAACCCCCTTGCTCCTCAGAAATGACAAGAGGAAGACACGGTTTGAACCTTTCAACAATCAATTTAGTAATAATCTTGTACACCACATTACAAAGAGCAATATGCTTAAAGAATTCAAGCCTATCAATGCCTTCCTTTTGAGGAATGAGAACCAAAAAAGTAGCATTCAAGGCTCAAAGCATCTATTTACTATGGAGAGATTCTCAAACAACCTCCAACAAATCTAGATTAATAATATCCCAAAATTCCCTAGAAAAATTCAATTGGGAACCCATTAGGACCAGGAGCTTTACCCTTGTTCATCCCAAACACGACTTTCTCCACTTCAGACATAGAAATCGGCTGAATGAGAGAATCATTCATCTCATTGGAAATCAAAGAAGGAATGCAAGCAAGGACCATATTCTCACCAGCCTTAGCCGAAGGTGAATCTTTCGTAAAAAGAGAAGAGTAAAACTGTCGAGCCTCTCTAGATAAAGCCTGCAGAGAAGAAATCGTAATACCCTCAAAATTAACAAGAGAAGAAATATAACTCTTATTGCGACGAGCCTGCACAAAATGATGGAAGAAGGTAGTAATCCTAACCCCTTCTTGAAGCCAATCAACCTGAGTCTTTTGTTTCCAAAAATCGCCTCCCGAAGCTCCCACTCCACATTTCTCACAACTTGGGATTCAACTTTCCTGAGAGCATATGAAAATCCCAAGTCTCAAATTTGGCGAGTAATCACATCAAGGCATGGCTAAGATTCCCTTTTCTTAACCCGAAGATTACCGAAACACAACCTATTCCATCTCTTAAGATGATCTATTTAAAATATTGCAGCTTCTTAACAAAAGAGAACATAGTGGTACCATAAGTAGGGGCCCCATCTCTCCACCACTGGGCAATGAGATCATGCAGGGAAGAATATCGAAGCCACATAACCTGAAATTTAGAAGGAGGATTATTTGGAATGGTAAACGATGGGGCTAAAAACTTAATTGGCCAATGATCCGAACCCCTCTAGTCAATAATTTTAGAGCAAGTGACGAAGCGACCACCCACCCAAAAACTGGAGACACAAAATCTATCTAACTGTTCAGAGATCACATCCAACCCACTCAATTAATTATTCCAAGTGAAAATCCCATTAGAAGGTTTCACGTCAACTAAAGCAAGAGAATCCACATTTACCCAAAAGAGATCAGAAGTAGGTCCAAGCCTAGCCAACTCCTCTCTTTTCTCCTCCAAACTCAACACAATTGAAATCACCAATTAAGACCCAAGGCAGATATGGAGCACATGATCGGACATACCTTATATGAGCCCAAAGCTTAATTTTATCATGGATATCAATCAAAGCATAAACATTAATAACTAAAATAGTCTCATCAGCTTCCAAAACAGAAGCAACCATGGAGATAGAAGAATGGCTAGAGATACACCAAAGAGGAACTACCTTACATGGGTCCCAGAAACGAGCCAAACCACCAAAGCTACCCTGAGAGCTAATACACTGACACTGACTAGAAAGCCAAATACGAGGAGCATGCTGAAGCATGATGTCAACAAAAAGCTTAGTCTCCTGACACAAAATAGGTCAAGAAAATGAACAACAACCAAATCATGAATAGCCTTTTGACAAGAGGTGCTATTCAAACCCCTTACATTCCAAGATAGAATAATCATGGAGGAGGTTGGGAGAAGTGAGCATATATGGGTTTAATAGACCCAAATTCCACTAACAAATCCCCAATATATTTAATCTTCTCTATTTCCTTCTTACATATAGCTTTAGAGGAATTATCAAAATGACCTTTCTTAAGGGGGAGTTGTTGCACACATAGAGCCTGAGAGGACCCCCTTCCTTTACTTGAAGTCAAAACCTCCTTAGCCAAATCTGCTAAGACAATATCATCCTGCAACCCTTCAAAGTCACCATAATTTCCAAACTCCCCCTGCCCCTGCACCTAAGGTTTATCCCTAACAAAAATCGCCTGCTCTGACACTGTATCAAAACCCATAGCATTAGCCCTAGAAGAAACCTCTACAAGAATCCCCTCCTCCAAGGCCAAATTATCCAAGAACTCAAAACGGTTGAAACCTACCTCACTCTGCCTATCCTTAAAGGATTGCTTCTGAACTCTCCCTTTAGCGTATGACTTGACAGGAATAAAACCATCCTTATTAGGTGCCC
The DNA here is from genome assembly GCA_007115665.2 of Sequoiadendron giganteum. NCBI lineage: Eukaryota > Viridiplantae > Streptophyta > Pinopsida > Cupressales > Cupressaceae > Sequoiadendron > Sequoiadendron giganteum. The sequence goes on from CM021101.1 coordinate 205,184,491, forward strand.
CATCTGTCATAGGAGCTTTATCTCTATCCCCCCTCTCCATCCCTAGCCCCAAAGGAGGAGGGGAAGAAACCCCGACTAATTTGTTAACTCGAAGACACTACAAGTGTCCATACTCATGAAAAATCTGACATCGAAAAGGAAGAGACGCATAATCTAGCGACTGAACCCAAGAAGTAGAGCCAAGGAAAATTTCCAAAGAATCTGGCAAAGGGTTATTTAGATCAATCTCAACACAAATACGAGCATAAGAAAATAAATTTTTATCTAGGTTATGCTAAGAAATGGCAACCGTCTTCCCTAGCAAAGCAACAACCCAGTGCAAAATATCCTCCCTCCAAAACTCCAAAGGAAGCCGTGGCAACCAAACCCAGACATGAACACTTGAGGGCAACGCTTCTGCAAAAGTAAATCCTCTATGCTAGGGCTTAATGAACAAACCAACATGATTGTAAAAATAGGGCCCTCCCTCAAAAACTCGATTCCGATCCGAGATGCAAGAAAAATCAACCATGAAATAACCATTCGAAGCCACTAGAATTTTGAAATCTCCCTCAACTTGCCAGGTTTGCCGAATCCAAGACTCCAATGCCGAGAGAGAGATACGGATTCCAAGGAACTTGCAAATCAAAACATGTTAACTCCAATAAGAAATATCTGCCATCACCGATTCAGGGGAAATTACTAGAACCAGACGATCTCGGCTCCGTAGTAAACATCCATTCACTTTTTGGAGTTTGGAGCTCTCACCCACAAAAGAAGAATTCGACATCCGAGCATGCATGCCTGAAGAAAGACCTTGAAACGGCGTTGCCCTAGCAACCACCAAACTATTAGAGACCTCCACCATTCCTCTACAGACCCTTGCAACACTACCTACACTGCAGTAGCTCCTCCACACCCACAACTCCTCCACACTCACACGATCTACACACCCGCAATTCCTCCACACCCGCAAAAAACAAAGCACCAGAAAACACCAGATCCCCCCCAATGCGCACACAAAAAGGAAAGGACGTAGAGCTACAACACAAAAGCCCTAGCTCACGCGAATGCCTCCCTCGTAGGCCTCATATGCCATCCCTCCACCCAATTAGACCTCGAGCATACTGTATTTGTAGTTAGCTTTTTCCTTAATCAAAATGGGAATAGTTTTTAAGAGATGAAAGATTAGCTTGATGAGTTAAAGGGTATATTGTTTTTCAATTAGTTTTATGTTTAAAGATTATATATGTTTTGGTTGAGAGATTGTATTTTTTCTTATTGTTTTATTTTAGATTGAAGAATTTTTTTGTTTGATATTGGTGAAAAATGTTGATAGTTAAAAAAAAGTGATAGGATATATTTTGGTTATCGTGATAGTGAGAAGTATTAAGTATTGGTAGTTAGAATAGTGAAGAAGGAAATTTTTATGTAATTAGAATAAGTCCTTAAAATCATAGTGAGAAGAAATATGTTCTTTGAATTTAAATAAAATAAAAAAATGTAATTCTATAAGAGATTGATGGTTCTTCCCTTTTCTTTTTGTCTTTCTTGTAGTTAAAGGCGACTCTTTATACTCAAGTCATTAGTGGAGGTCCTTTCTAGATTTGTAATCTAAATGTAGATGTTTCTAATTATGTTGTTGTATATTTCAAAATTACCTTTGGGTTGAATTATCCATCAAAGACCAACATACACAATCCTTACACACCTTCAATCCTCTAGTGATGATGGCAGTACTTTGGTGTCCAACTGAGATCTTATTCTCACTAGGAAAATTTGTGCTAAGTGATTTTATTATTAGAAGTGATTTCTTTTGCTTACTCACATGTGAGATTTTTCAACTTGTTTGTATTTTGGTTCAACTCCCTTTGGTAATGCTAAATTGAATAGTTTTCCAACTTGTCAAGTGCCATCTAGATTATCTCTAGGATGTTCCTTAGCTTCCAATTCAAATTTGTTCACATCATATAGTGTTAATACATATCATCAAGTCCCCCTATATTTTTATATAGTCTATATGCTTTTTTTCACACAATTGTAGCCTAGTGAGGAGTGAGGAGTGTTGTAGTGCCGCTTCATTATTTGTATCTTGTTGCATTTTTTTTATAATGGCCCAAATTAATTTACCAGCATCATTCCTAATTATTCATTTGACACCAAAGATCCTTGGGTTGCCCTGAGTGGTGCCATCAAAATTCAGCCTAAGTCTACCACTTGACTCTTGGGGCGAGAACTATTTGAGTTTTTCTTTCTCTTTTATTTATTGATGACTCTGTCACCATTTTTTCTTATCATTTCTATATTTAGAAAAATATGTTCCAATGTGGTTTGTAACAATATCTTTCTGTTTTGGTTGAGTATTACATTTTATATTGCTTACAAGCCCAGGAATCAGACTATGAATACGGCACATATGTCTTTAAGTTTTTGGCTGATTTGGTGTAACTGTATACAAGTTGAAAGGATGGGTGCTTACGGACAAAGTTGGAATGGAATTATAAGTAGATTTTCTTGCTTACCAGCCCAGAAGTCGGATATTGAAGGCCCCATCAGATGTTTTAAGTTTAATACTGTATAAAAAGTGAAAGCATGAGCGCTTACAGACAAAATTTGGTGTGGAATTAGAATAGTTTTTGCTGTTTACCAGCCCAGAAGTCAGACATTGAAGGCCCCAGCAAAAACTGAAAGGATGGGCGCTTACAGATGAGAGTTGGCGTCGAATTATGGGTGATTTGTATTATGTTAAACTGTTTAATATAAATATTGGAAATTACAACAGTTCGACTTTCCATTTCTTTAAGAGGAAATCTCGACAACTTGAATATGATAAATAACTGGCAAATGGATATTTTGGATGAACTACTTGCCTCGAGTACAATGGCTTTTTTATTAAGTATTTTTTAAAGATAAATGTGGTTAATAGGTTGGAATTTTGTAAAGAATTGAAATATTCTGTACTGCCTAAGGTTTTCTTTGTTGTACTATTGGAAAGTATTATTGTATTATTGTACTATTGGAAATTATTATTATTGAAAATCTCAAAGGTCTTGGAAATATATATTAAAAAATGTTAATGCAATGAATTATTGTCGTGGTGAATTGCTAGTGGTGGATTTTCTATGAGGTGAATTTGTCATGGAAGTGAATTTTCGGACGGTGAATTGTTGACGGTGAAAAATAATAATTTCCAATAGTACAATAATAGAATAATAATTTCCAATAGTACAATAATAGAGATGAGTGATATTGTTGTATAATGGGTTTATAGAATAAAATAGAATATATTGAAAAATGTTTTAATTTTTGTTATCATAAATCAAATTTTTTGGTGGTGGATTTTTCATCAGGTGAATTTTTCATGGAGGTGAATTTTCAGATGATGAATTGTTTTTTTTTTGTATACAATAGAGGTATCCTTGCGACCCAGCCCAGTGGCCCAGCAGCCCAGCAGCCAATATCCTGGGACGAGATGGGGCGAGACTAATCCCCTGTAGGTGAGATCCATCACCCGCAAGAAGTCCCACCTCTTAAACTCGAGAGAAAATTCGAACCTGAGACCAATGGGGAGCAAAATCACTACCCAAGCCAACTTTGCTACTCATGCGGGCTTGAACGGTGAATTGTTGGTGGTGAATTGTTAACTTGAATTTTCCTAGAGCCACACACACACACACACACACACATAATTGTTTCAAAAATAATGTCAGTAAAATTAAGATTGACAAGAGATATCTTTTTTGAGGTGTCTATTTTATTCTACTTTTATAGGATAAGTTGATTTAAAAATAAGGAACTCCATAAGGGATGCCTATTGCCAGCTTTCATATTGATTTATGTAAGATAAATATGTATAATAGTTTTAATAAAAGATAATTTGACTCAAAATTGTGTTATTTATGAATGTATAAATGAAAGATTCGTGAACCTTTCTTAAACATTGAGTACACTTTCAATGTTTGATTTCATGTCAAACTTTACCATACATTTTCTAATAACAATTTTTTAAAGTGTAATATGTCACATGTTTATCATTATATGTGTGCATATATCTTTACATGTAAGAAACATCTAAATAAGTATATGATAATTAAATAATTATAAATAATTAGAAACTAATTAAATTAGATTGATTGATAATAGAAATTTACAATAAATTAAGTTCTCAATAAATAAATAAAGTCAAATAGATTAATTATATGAATATTTCACTCTTATTTTGATGTAAAATTGTCTATTTAATTGTTATGAGTTTAATCACAAAGGTCTTAAATTTTTTCACTAGTTAATAACCTATAGATTTGATTGAATTTATTTTGGGTTTGCAAATGTGTGTATAGATTTGATCTCTATCTGTTTGATTGTGAACCTAATGTGCATACATGAAGCTATAATTTGGCATATACGATCTAATGAGCCATTACAATATGAAACTATTTCTTCATGATATTTCATATAATGTAATGCTTAAGAACATACAAGATTTACAAACAAGTTTGAGGACTCTACCAAATCTTGAGTGTCATTTTCTTCATAGTCAAATCATTGGTGTATGACTTAATGAATTTGAGTGAACAATTAAGAACAAAAATTAACTATGTAATGACCCTAAAATGTTGTGATGCTAATGAAAATTTATTTTTGTACTTTTACAAAATCAAATCTAAATGTGCCTTGCGTCACCTCACTATTCTCTCTCTTCAATTTCCAAATGATTCATTTTAACTTAGGGTTAGTTTCTAAATAAATCACCTTAGTTTGTAATTTGGTGCAATTCACACTTTAGTTGGCTAGTGAAAAAAGAAGCAATTTTTTTGTTTTTAATTTTAAATTTGAATTTTTGAAAAGAAGGGTTTACATATAATAGTGGAAAGGTGATCTAGATAAATTCCACATACATAGATCTAAACCATTTTAATGAGTGGGATATTTTATAGCATGATATGAACACATGGGGATTGATGATGGGATTGAGAGTGACTAGGTTAATTTTCCTATTTTTATGTAGAAAATTACCATTTTATATACTTTTTGATACATTTAAAGATAATCTAATCACCATATTTCCAAAATAAATGAAAACAACATAGATATATAATTTTAAATATTTTGAGGCAATGAGTGCAAGCTAATGAAGGTTTAAAATGCAATAAAGATGTAAGTATTTTATAGAAAATTAGAGTTATTTGTATTTGGGGTAATGATTCAAATCATTTTTAAATATAATATGAACATGGTGTAAAAATATAAAAAATAGAATTGCATTCTTAGATTTTAAATGTAAAATTTATTTTAATACCTAGATGATAAATGTTGGTTAAGTACAATATGTACAAAAGTGACATTGTTTTTCTACTTTGGTGGATGTAAAAAGATGTGCATGCATGGATAACCCAAGGATTGATAAATATGTTTGTTTTTAAAATGAAATTGTGAACACATTAATGTTGAAGGTTTGAACATATATTTTAATTTTTTAAATCAAATTTATATTTTAAATTAACAATTGAATAGGATTAAGATATAAAAATCATATCCCTCATATACAATCACCATAACATGGCTTGAAATAATTATAATATTTTTGAGAAAAAAAAGTATACTAGCTTGGGTTCATATTTTATTTTCAAATAGATTATCCTATCAAATGTATGACAAGAAAGTATACCTTTAAAGGTTTTTTATTAAATATTTTTGAAAAATGATAATAATTTATAAATTAGACTTATAGTTTAATTTTTTTCATACATGAAAGTACACATATTATTTCTTTACAATATCTTTTTTTTAATTAGCAATGTAAAGTCATCTACTATATTATCAAAGTGAAGTTTTTAAGTACCAACTATGTTTAGCCCATTCAAATGAGATATCAAATCTATTAAGACTAGATTTTAAGTTTGTCTGGATGATTGATGCAATTACATATCTAATTACAATTGGGTGTTAAGCTTGACATGACACATCTTCATTAGATATTGAGACATAATTGTTAAAGTTTGGGTTTCAAAAATTTCAACACTAAAGAACTACCTCTAATTCCACCCTCATCTTTTCAAACCTTCATTTTTTAAAACCGTAGTCCATATATATATATTAAATGATATCACAAATGTTTTTGTTTTTAATTCACAGAGGTACTTACAATATATCTTAATTATTACAAATATTTTAATATTTTTTTATCATTGTTTTAAATAGTTTTTTTTTTAACAAATACTTGAGTTTTAGTAAGATTGCAAGAGGATGGGCATAAAAAAATCTAAAAAATATTATTCATGAGAAATAAATTTTTGAATGGATTGAACCATTTTTATGGAAGGATTCAAAATGAAAGCCAACCTCCAATGTGGATAAGTATGTGATGTTGACAAGGAAAGATAAATATAAAAACATAGTGAAAAATAACAAAGACCATGCAATAAAATTAAAAAATGACATTAATGTTGATCTTGTCTATGGTTGACCAATTATAGATTCATGGGAAGGGTACAAATAGAAAGAAGATCCATATTAAAAGATTAATGGAAACATCAAATTTTAAAATTGTATGTGTGTTCTCTTTAATTTATGCTGTGTAGGATTGCTTTGGGTATATCACTTATGAAGACTACTTTATTAGAGAATTATTGAATATCGCAATGGGTTATTTAGGTGTCTTGATATGATGTAAGTAAGTTCATATGATGACCACTTTGTCAATTTACGTGGTCAAAATATAAAATATTGATGAAAGTCTCTACATTAAAGTAGGTTCCTTATCAATTTGTGTACTTATGTTTAATTGAAAGATATAGTTGGTTCCCAAAAAAGTTAAAATTTGAAATATTTTTTTATCATACACAAGAAAGGTAAATGTATGGACGTAGAAACATATTTATTAGGAAAAGTGAATGAAGATGAATAAGTACACAAACAAGATAAAACTTTCTTTTCAAGGAAAATTGGGGCTAAGGTAAGAAATAAATATTGGTATCCTAAAATTATAGTTCTATAAGGAGATTACCATGATGATATTATGGCATACAAGTATGACAATGTGTGAAGATGGTTGAAACTTAATGTAGATGATTGTCTAAAAAGCTATAAGATTTAAAATGAGATAAGTAAGACCCATAATTACACAATTAAGGGATACCTTAACCATTTTCGATTGTAAAATATACTAGAATGAAATAATTGATGGTTACCTTGTTCAATTCAATAATTAATATTCTAAAGTATAAAATGATTTCTAGAGTGAACCTAGTGCTTATAGCATTTTTTAGTTTACTCAATAATTGCGATGTTGGTTACACATGCACTAGTAAGATGGACTAATAATCATACAAAAAATTTAAAGATGATTATTATATTTGTATTCCATGTAAGATTACAACATCACCAAATAAAATCATAAAAATGTTCACAATGTCAAAAAAGTAGGTAAGTAAATATGCTTTATCTATTGAATCCTTAAGTGCTAATGAGATTGATGAATATTTCCATAAGATCTAAAGAGATAGCCAAGAAAAACAAAAACATTGCAATAAGACTCAAAGTTGTAGGTGTAAAAAATAAAAACCTGTCAACAACAAAAGAGGTGGACATAAAAACACTCAATAAAGTCTAAAGAGGCAACATATGATCTTATAATGTCAAGGCCTATTTAAAATAAAAAATGATTTTATGAGTTAAATATTATAGGGCGTTGTAAAACATCTTTACAATTCTAATCACAATTTTTTTTTTTAAAGAATTTTCTGAAGTGGCTGAAATTATTTTAGTACAACAATGTGCATGCAGTCCAAATTCTTGAGGATATATTTCAAATTCTTATGAAGAAAATTACATTTTGCATTATTGTTCATGACATATTGTGATGGTTGAATTATTGCATTGTTGTTGTAGCTATCAGGGTTCAAATCTTTGCTAGGCCATTGTGATCATGGGCATTGTGCTCTCAGTAATCCATTGTACTTGTGGATTTGAACCTTTGCATTGCCCTTGTTGAGCTATTGACCTCATAGATTTGGAATATTTAAAAAAATCTACATTTTATATTATTTAATTATTTAAATTCTTTTGATGATTTTCTTTTAAATTTCATTTTTATTGTTTATGTTTGTGTAATCGATAATTTATATTGTCACCTTAGATCCCCTAAATTACATTATCTTTTGTGAAAATTATTAATAATAATTTTAATGAGATATAAGCCTGGTTTATAGAGATTTTCTGATTTTATGGAAGTTGTTTGAAACAATACCAAACAATTAAGACAATCTTTAAGTTAAGGCCTGTATCTAAGCAATATAGGGAAGAAAATGGCGACAGGAATTTAATGGCCATTATAGAATTGAAATGCATTTGGTAGTACTGCTTACCATCTGGGCTCGAGAAAGCCCAACCCATGATCTGTATCAATGCTGGAAGCAACTTAATTTGTCTGTTCTGGTTTACGTATTTGACCGATGATAATGTTTCGCCAGTGTCCTATTCAGCACATTGGGTAAACTCTTATTAAAATAATCATTAAAGTCTTAAATTATTTTCAATTTTGTAACGGTTTTAATCATATTAAGCAAACTAATTTAGAAACAGTCTATTGGGTGATCCTCACTTCATCGTTTCTCATCCCTGCAATGAAACTAAAAGTGTCTCTGACGATCTGTGGAATGTCGAAAAAATCAATATACATTTGAAAATGTCACGTGAGTGGTTGATCAATAAATTTGAAAAATGGTGGGAAAATGAATTAACTGGTATAACCACCCTACCATCCAATAATTTTAAATGTGGATGGATTGTTCGTGCTGCCCAAGGGATGAGCTGGTACAACAACATATATACTGCTCACAGTTTCCAATGCAAACCAACTTCAAAGGCTAGCAGAAGAAGAGCTTTAGAAGCAATGGGGAAGGCATCATTTGCAGGAATTCTATTTGTTGTTGCCATATCCATATGGCCTGCGTCCTCATTAAACTTGCTATCATTAGATTATTATGAAAAGTCATGTCCCTCGGCTCTTTCGATCATAAGGTCTGGAATGGATGCAGCAGTTGCCAAAGAAGTTCGAAATGCAGCTGTGATTTTACGCTTACATTTTCATGACTGCTTCGTCCAGGTAAATTATGTTCAAGTATCAAGGTGTGAATAGTTTATACAGCTTCTAAAGATTGCAGATTCATCAAGGTGGTTTCAGCCATGTTACATATTTTCTATGGAACTAAACGAGCACATAAGTTAGCCTTCTAGAAACTTCAGTATTGAATTCATTTCCATTCACTTTTATAGACGTAGAAGTTCTCATACAAAAGTAAAGAGCTTTGTACCAGCTATGAGGTACATAAGTTTTGCATTGATCATCTGGAGAGGCGAGTGTATAATGGGTATTTAATTTTAAATATAGATAAATATATTTTAGATTAGAAGTATAATTTTACTAACATTTTGTTAGAATATTTTGATGAAATAGTGGAAGATGGCACGGATGGGTTTGATTTAAGAATAGGAAATTTGGTGAATAAATGTTTGAAGTATAAATTGTTTATCTTTTCTGGTTTCAATCATATTATATATTTTCTATGACACTAACGAGCACATAAAGTAATCCATTAGAAACTTCTGTATTTAATCCACTAGAAACTTCTATATTTAGCTGATTTCCATTCACTTTTATAGACTTAGTTCTCATACAAAGGTAAATAGCTATGAGGTACACAAGTTTTGCATTAATCATCTCCAGAAGTGAGTGTCTAATGGGTATTTAATTCTAAATATAGATAAATATATTTTAAACTAGAGGAATAATTTTATTAATATTTTTTCAAATATTTTGTTAAAATAATAGAAAATGACAAAAACAAGTTTCATTTAATAAAATTTTGAAGTATAAATTATTTATTTTTTCTTTTGTTTTTCATGTGTGTATAAAGAAGAATTTTTTATATTATTTATGGAATGTTTATAAATAAAATTCTTCTTACTAGATTCCATAGAATGATGAAGTTATGTCTACTCTAAAGAGGAGGCATATATTTTATTTTAAAAAAAATATGATATATATATGTATGATAAATCTGAAAGAATCTATTAGTAAACATCAACAAAAAGGAAAAATGATCTTTATCTTTTATGTTTTTAAACTATTTTCATGAACACATTGTTGAAGATATATCAAAAAATTGCTTAAAAAGATTGTAACATAATGAATTTAAGGATAGCAATGAAGATGAATGACAATAGTTTTAGTTTTTTATAATTTATTTTACACTGTTTTGGTGCATCTGCAATACAGGGCTGTGATGGTTCGGTGCTGTTGGATGACACACCCACTTTCAAAGGGGAAAAGACAGCCAATGCAAATATGAATTCTATTCGAGGATTTGATATTATTGATGACATCAAAGAAAAATTGGAGAGAGCGTGTCCTGGAGTTGTCTCATGTGCTGACATGCTCACAGTTGCTGCTCGCGATGCTGTTATACTGGTAATGGTCGAACATCTTTTTCAGTTTTCTATATATGATGATTATTTCATAGTGAAGGCATCGGCTGTTTACAGATAAAGCTTATAAACTATATATATGATATGAGTGTTTGGTCAGAATGGAGGACCTTACTGGGACGTTCCCCTTGGAAGGAAAGACTCAAGGACTGCAAGCTTCATTGAAGCAAACACCAATATCCCTACCCCAAATTCTACTCTTCCAATTCTTCTCCGAAAGTTCTTATTCCAAGGCCTCACACCCATAGACTTGGTTGCACTGAGTGGTAATGTTAAACACCATTTAATTGTCTGGACTCCAGCCATCTTTTAGTCTCTAGAAACTTATTAGGTTTTGAATATTCATATCTAAATTTCAAAATCATTATTCATTACAGTTCATAAATATTTGAACAAAGATATGTTCAGAATAGTTTCTGAAATTTTAAGCTTTATTTACAAAGAAGGTCCTCGATAATCTAAATTTTATTTATTATTAACATATATTCAATGAATTTAGGAAAATTTTCCGTCAGCAATTCATTACTAGCAATTCATCGTCAATAATTTATTGTTGTGATATATGAATTATTGGTGGTGAATTGTATATGTGATGAATATATCACGACGATGAATTAGTAACGGTGAATTTTCCTGATATCATATTCAATATAACTGAATATTTGAGACCTGATATCAACCTTCTCTTAATCACTAACATTTTTCTATATATATAGTTTGTATTCATTGATTGATTTTTCTATGGTAGGTGCTCATACAATTGGACAAGCTCGTTGCACAAGCTTTAGGGATAGAATTTACGGTTCTGATTCAAATGATAAACGCTTCAGTGTATTGAAAGCCAGTTGTCCTCAATCCGGTGGGGACGACAAAACATCACCCTTGGATTTTGTAAGCCCAACTGTAGTCGACAACGCTTATTACAAGAACTTAATGAGTGAACAAGGACTCCTCATCTCCGACCAAGAGTTAACCAGGTTTGGAAGCGCAACCGCTGCAATTGTAAAGAACTACGCCAATGATCCTCTCGCATTTTGGAAGCAGTTTTCAGATTCTATGGTTAGCATGGGGAATATCGTAAATCCTCTTACTTTTGTCACTGGTGAAGTCAGGAAGAACTGCCGTCGTGTCAATGAAGAATAAGTAAAATGCTCAAGGGAGTGGATTGTTTTGGTTCCAAAAATATATGGGAATCATCAATAAATTCAGTTTAATAGCTGAAATCGAGTTTTCTGTTATGTTTTCTCAATAGTTATTTTGAGAAGTGATGGTCTTTATCCAAGCTTTCATAGAGAAGTAAACAAGTGTTTGGCTGTTTTGTTTATAGTGTTTACAAATGGGTGTAGCAATTTGGGCAAGGCCTATTCAGCACTTTCAATGTATTAAATTTTAAATTTCAATCAATTAACAAGTACGGTTAAATGTGCATTGAACTTGTGTCTTTTAATTTTCATTATTGAAAAGGAAATATGTTTATCTGATTTTATTTAATCATTTTGATTGTTTAGAAACCATAACAGATGTGTGTATAAAACAATGATAAACTATATTTGAAAATTTATTTCAAAAATAATAAATCCAAATTGTATGAGCAAAATTAAGCATAGTGAATACAAAATAGAAATATTAGATATGATATATAAAATGATATATATAAAATTTCAAAGAAATTCTCATTAGTAGATGATTAAAATACTTCATTAAATATCTATGTTAATGTATTCAATAAATAAATGATCATCAAACTAATTGAGATAAAAGAGTTGAGTTTAGATTAGTATTGAAAATAATTTAAAAATAGATAAAGAAGGATATATATTCATAGAAATGAGTGAAACAAGGAATATTTTTTCTAACATAAATTTATGATTTTAATTAGAAATCAGCTATTGGATTTGTATTAGTTGATTTTTTATAATTTAAAATATGAATTATGTTTTGTTCGGGTCAAAATTGCATGAGAGAACCCAATAATCATATTCATAGCCTTGAACCTTTTGAATGGCCAAACATACATTGAAGGCCTTAAAATCTATGCCATAATTTTTCACAAAACATATTCACCAAATAAGGTGTGAGGATATAATAAAAACCAACATGTAAAACTAGGCAATGGATATGTATAATGTTTCATTGAAGTGTGAGGACAAACAAAAAAAATAATATCCAATGTGCTTGATTTGAAAATATAAGTATAGACATAGGTCTTTTTTTCATAATAAAACCTTGTTTAGGTCCAAGAGCGAAAATTCGGGGTCACCCCCTAAGTTTAGGTCACATCCATGTACTAGCATAACAAACTGTTCATGAGATATTAAACCAAAAAATCTAGCCCAACTATCCAATGAAATAGGCCAAGGCCACCAACATACCTTGACTCAAACATAGACACTAACAAAACACAAGAGTGTACATAGCCTAACTAGGGATCTCAAAAAATTACATAGGCCAAGATCCCCATAACAAACACATTTACATTTTGGATATATCATATTTTCTTGGGCTCACTTAGCCACATTGATAGACTCCACATACTTATAATCAAAACAATAAGGGAGACTTAAAATCACCTCCATCGAAAGGAAAACATTGAGATGCTTAGCAATCAATTCATCACTAATTGAAAACACACTTATCACCTCTTCATGGAGTGAAGATGCTCCATAATATAGTCAAGATGATTGTTCATTGAAGGAATCATGTCACCCACATCCTCATCTACACAGAAGGAACATGTAGTATTTGAGAGGATTACCACATAAGAAAAAGGTTGTGCCACATCAAAGACTTTCTAGTGACCCTTGAAGCAACCTAGGTCCAATAAAAATTTCTCCATTATTAGGGTTAAAAGGTAGATGGATAACAAGTTAAATGCAGATTTGATCAATAAAATACACAGGAAATTATAGCAGAAACAAGACAACACAAAGAATTTAAGGTGGTTCACCCAATCTGGGTTAAATCCATAAAACCACAACCATCCAATGATTTTATTATCTATTACAAAACTTATTACAATATCGCAAAAATTCCATGTTACAACTCTCCATCCCAATTACTTATAACAAGATTTTAGAAGCTTCTAGAAATTAGGGTTTACAAAGTCAATTTTTTTCCTTTTCAGTGACGAAATGAAAAAAAAAGTGATTTTTTTTTTTCTCAGGGGTTGCTACTTTCAAACCCCTGCTTTTCAAGGGTTTCCGCCCCTGAACCCTTGCTTGGGGCTCGAACCGACCCTGACGAAGATACATGAAGAGTGTACAATATAGAATGATCAGTCACCACATTCCAACAATCTCCCACTTGGAGACTGATCCTGGATGACACCGCTGCACTTACAACTCCCACTAGAAATAAGCACCTTGGACCCTGCTGCTCTGTTATACTTGAATTCAACCTTGAAGCCCAACTGAAGCTGAAGAGGAGCTCAACTTCTCCCTTGTCACTTCCTTTGCAAACATATCCGTTGGATTGTCATATGTATGTATCTTTTCGAGCTTTACCCATCCATCCTCCAAGACTTACTGAATGAAATGATATCTTAGTTATATGTGTTTGGTTTTAGAGTGAAATTCATAATTATTTGCAAGATGTATAACACTCTGGCTATCTGTAAACATGTGATTTTCAGCTTGTGTTTTTCCCTATTCTTCCATGAAAAATTGCAGCCATATCATCTCCTTTGTTGCCTTTGTTGCAACCACATACTTTTCCTATGTGGTGGATAAAACAACCACCTTTTGAAACTGAGAAATCCAACTCACTACTATCCCACCAACTGTATATACATAACCTGTGGTACTCTACTTGGTATCTATATCCCCCACCGAATCTGAGTCAACATAGCCTTGTAAATTAGCATTAGAGCCCCCAAAACATAAAAATTTATTGGATGTTCCTCTCAAGTGCCTAAGAATCCATTTTATTGCATTCCAATGCTCAACTCCGGGATGACTCAAATACCTACTAACAACTCCTACAACATGTGCAATATCTTGTCTCATGCATACCATGGCGTACATTAAACTGCCTACAACTGAAGCATATGGTACCTTGGACATTGTTCCTTCCTCCTCTTGTGTCTTTGGACACATATCCTTAGTCAATTTGACATGGCTGGGCAAAGGTGTGCTAACAATTTTTGCATTCTCCATATGAAATCTCTGCAACACCTTTTCAATATAATCAGCCTGAGATAAAAACAATTTCCTATTTTTCCTATCTCTTGTAATCTTCATACCAAGGATTTTTTTTTTGTTGCCAAATCCTTCATAGCAAATGAATTTGCTAACTGTTGTTTTAACTCCTTTATGTGATCCATGTTAGACCCCGCTAAAAGCATATCATCAAAATATAAACATAAAATAATGTAGCTAACTTCACCTAACATCTTCAAATAAACACAATGGTCTGAATTACATAGGTTGTAGCCTTGCTCAACCATAAAACTATCAAATTTAAGATGCCATTACTGAGGTGCTTGCTTCAAGCCATATAAAATTTTCTTCAATCAACACACTAGTTTATCCTTACCTTTGACCTCAAATCCTTGTGGCTCTTCCATATATATTTCCTCTTCCAAATCACCATGGAGAAAGGTTGTTTTAAAATCAAGTTGTTCTAAATGCAAATCTTCTACAGCCACAATACTTAAAATAGTACAAATAAAAGTCATTTTAACAACTGGAAAAAATATTTCATCAAAATCAATACCCTTTTTCTGTGCAAACCCCTTTACAACTAATCTGGATTTAAATATTTTCTTACCTCCATCCTCCTCTTTCATTCTGTAAACCCATTTGTTTGGTAAAGACTTTTTACCTGTAGGCAACTTGCATAATTCCCAAGTCTGATTTTTCAGCAAGGAGTCCATTTATTCTTCCATTCCATGCTCCCACTGAACCTTGGTATCTGCATGGCTTCATGATAACATTCTGGCTCACTAGCATCAGTTAATAAAATATAATACAAAGAGGGAAAAAAGCTCTCTAGAGGTCTACTTATCTTTGAAGATCGCCTAACATTTAATGGAGTTTGTGGTATTTGTTGTTGTTGTTGTTGTTGTTGTTGCAGAGCATGAGGAACTACTGGAACATTGTTGTTTGTAATATCATCCAACACTGCATAAGGGTATGTGTAGGATCATCATGGAAAAAACAGGTCCTTAAGTGGCAATGAAAATTCAGAAAATCAGAGTTGGACAACTTGACATAAAAATTTGAATAAGTTATCTATATTATTTCAAAAATATGTAAGAATAGAATCCGTGGCAAATTGAATGTAGTTTATAAACTACTAGGTTAATTTTTGTAAAAAAAAAATCTATTTGGTGAAAATTTGAAATTTCAATGCAGTAGTACTAAAATTTTAAGGAAAAAATAAAATGTAGGTGTCTGTCTGACCACCCTAACCATAATAAACTCATAATATTTTTTTTTTAAAATTTTAGATATAAGTAGAGGACTCATGTCTGGATGTGATGCATATTTTTTTGTAAATTTTTTTCAAATAAATAATTAATTATGAATTTTTTATTACAAATTTTTAAAAATATAAAAACTCGTATGTCTGACCACCTTAACTTGGTCAAAACTTAATGGAATTCATTTTTTTTTTTAATCCTATAGTATGCGAAGCATAGAATGTGATGCATGTTTTGGATTCAAAAAATGTGATACCGTTTGAAAGCTATAGATGTTTTTCTATCAGACTATCAATTAGGAATTTAGTCGTAATTCTAATAAAAAATAAATAATAATTATTTATTAGATTCTAAGTAAAATATAATTTATATTGGTAGAAAGCAGAGAAGATCCTTTACAAACCCTTTTCGTTTCATCAATTTTAGGTAAAATAAAAGTCGTCAGCCACATGGGCGAAGTCTGGAAAAACAAGGTAAGTTGTTAAACACGTTTTACATGTTGACTTTTTTGGATTGGCAGGTCCGAACCAAATCCCGAGCCTAATACCAAGGCATTAAATTTTGTGTCAGAATATCGGATATCGGACTCAAATCGGAAATCCGATTCAAATTCGATATCGGATTTAAATTCGATATATGATATCTTTTAGATAAGTTTTAAAACAATTTATTCAATCTTTAATATATTATTTAAAAATGCAATTAAGTTTATAATTTAATATATATAATATCCAATAAAGTTTATAATGTAATATATTTAATATACAATTTATGATAATCTCTTACCGAATTATGTATTTAATATATAATATTTTAGTTAATCTATAAATATTTTAATATTATCTCACTATTTTAGTTAATACATAAATATTTAAATATATATTTATTACCAATTTATAAAATATTTAAATATTATCTCTTTCCCTCTCGCTCTCTCCACCTTTATCTCTCTCAAGTCTCTCACTCAATCACTCCTCTCTCTCGCTCTCTCTCACTCTCCCCTCTCCTTCTATCTCTCCCTCTCCCTCTCCCTCTCCCTCTCAACTCTAAACCCTCTCTCCCTCTCCCACTCTCCCTTTCCCTC
>CM021101.1:205202061-205236141 GCA_007115665.2 Sequoiadendron giganteum
AATCGGATATCGGATTTGTGGGCCATAGAAAAACCCCATGTGGGCCATTTTTGTGCATTCCAACGGACCCTGCATTCTATTTGCAACACTTTGCAGGTGACAAACACGCGGTTTCAGACAGGAAGAGACAAAGATAAAATTTTTGGAGCATTTTGTACTCAAATTTGTCATACATAATGATTTTTTAGCATCTTTTGTTTGGTATAATGGGGAGTAGCAGTTGTCGGAAGCAAAAACGTAAGAGAAAGATGACAAAAGAACAAATTGAAGGATATAGACAAAGAGATAGAGAAGGTCATAGGAAGAAAATACAAGGTATGTTAAATATTGGTGAACCTGAGCCCTATGGTCTTTCAAGAGAAGAGGAAATTGAATATGTTCAAGGTGAAAATGTAGAACATGATATTGAAATTGGAAATGAAAATGTTCAAAATGATATTGAAAATTTTGAAGGTGAAAATGTTGGAATTGAAGATGTTGAACATGATATTGAAATTGGGAATGAAAATATTGAAATTGATAATGAAAATGTTGGAATTGAAGATGTTGAACATGATATTGAATTGGGAATGAAAATATTGAAATTGATAATGAAAATGTTGGAATTGGAGATGTTGAACATGATATTGAAATTGGGAATCAAATTGTTCAAATTGATATTGAAAATGTTCAAGGTGAAAATGTTGGAAATGAAGATGTTGAACATAATATTGAAGCAAGTGTAAATTATGTTTCACCAGATTACACGAGAAATGAGGAACCTTATGTGGAAGAAAGACGTATTCCAAATTCAAGACCTTCATGGACCCCTAAATGGTTAGTTGAAATTGATGATAACATTATAAACAATTTTGAAGGCAAGAGTTCAACACGAACTATTCAGTTGTGGGCTAGAATAATTTTCAACCAATATTTTAGCGATAAGACTTTGACCGAGCAATGCCAAATTTTTGTACAATTGCTAAAGATGCAAAATATGAGACCTTTGCTAGCCAAATTGAAGATTTGTCTGAACAAGAGGACTGAAAAAAATTCTATTATTGTCAAAAATATTTTTAATGCTCTCAATTCTATTGGAAAAAATAACGAGGAAAAAGATAAGAGAGGTGCTTAGAGAGTCATTACCACTGCCTTAGTAAGCCATCAATTGAAAAAGGCTCGCTTTATGAGACAAACTTGTATTGATTTTGACTTAAATCGTAAAACTTTGGATATAGCACTTGCAAGAAGAGAAAGAATAGATGATCCTCTTCAAAATGATACATGGGATTTTCCCGGAAGGCTTACATGTTGATAAGAAGCTAACCGATAATGTAAAGTAGGAAATTCAACAATTTTGGCATGATAACTCTAGAGCATCACCCAATGCAAAGGATTTTTTAAAGTTAAGAATTGGTAGTCGAGACCGTACACCGCATCTTAAACATTTCTTGGAATCAAGCCAAACAATGTTGTTCAACAAATTTATTCAAACACATCCAAATATGGAAATCTCGCAAAGAACTTTTGAAGGTTTGAAGCCATTTTATTGTGTGCCTCTTAAGATTCATAATACTTGTTATTGCAAATACCATGTAGAGTTTTCAATGTACCATGAACTATTATGCTATATCCGTTCTACTTTGCATACTAATGAAATGTTGCAGGAGTGTGGTGCAATGCATCTTCCTAAATCATCAAGGGACTTGCTAGATCTATTTTTATGTTCTAGGGATGATGGTTCCTTTTTCTATAGAAATGATTGTTTAAATGCGAAGTGCTCACAATGTGGTGGCTTGTCAAAGTTTGTTCAATGTTTTCATGAGGGTTTCAAACATGAATTTGGAAAGAATCTTGTTGAGAAAAAGAGATATGAGATAGTCAAATATACTTTGCAGAGTGGAGGTGAAGGTTCTAGATGCGAGTTGGTTACAAAAGAATGCAATGTTGCTGATTTTATTTCATATTTTAAGGACAATATTTTCTACAAATATGCAAGGCATAGTCATAGGTCTCAGTGGTTGGATCAACAATTCAGGATATGTAAGGACTCTTTTATGATTGGCACTATTATATTAGTGGTTGATTTTGCTGAAAACTACACATTGCAACAACAAAACGAGGTACAATCTCAGTATTACAATTCCATTCAGATTACTATTTTTATCCACATAACGTTTAGACATGCACCTGATAGTACAAAGGAGGATCGAAAGATAATCAGAGAGTATCATTTTTATATGAGTGATGATAGATCTCACTCGTCCGAGTATGTCCAACATTGTTTCAAGATTTTTTTTGAGTTCTTGCAGGAGCGTGATATAGCACTAGGCCAACATCTCATTTGGTCAGATAACTGTACAGGTCAATTCAAGAATGTTCATATGTTTTATTGGTTGAGTAGAATGCATTTAGAGAGGGGTGTACCTAATATTTGGAGTTTTTTTGAAGCTAGGCATGGGAAAGGGGAGCATGATGGAGCAGGTGCATGTGTAAAACGAGCCCTAGTTAAGGAGCAATTGAAGATTTCAGGAGCAAAATTCAGTGATGCACGTTCTATTGTTGATTGGTGTAGTTCAACATTGTCACAGGGAGGGACACTTGATTCAACAGTGCACAAATTATTTTGGTTGGTTGAGGAGGGTACAATGGGAGGTAGATTGGATTGTCATACAATCAAAGATTCTTCAAAGATGCATTCATTTCAAAGCTCAGATGTAAGCACATGGACCATTTGGACACGACAGTTGGCTTTTTTTTGTCAGAGTTGTATTCAGTACGAGTGGGATCAATGCGAGTCAAGTGATTGGGTGGATACATGGGTTCCACAGTATCTAAATCCTTTATCTCAAACTATATCCATGACAAATTACACAATGGAAAGTTCACTTTATTACAACCGGATTTCAGATCTACTACATCTAGGACATGTTTTTGCAGTTGTTGCATTGCAGGGGAATGAAGAGAGATCAAAATATTGGTTGGCTCGATGTGTGTGGGTAAAGCACAAGCTAACACAATCGATGGAAGATGATGATGGGTTCGTGTATCCTACAGGTTCAGTTGTGCTTGCAAGAACTTGGTTGTGAACATACATGATTAGAAAGAATGGCATACCTACATTTGAAGACTACGAGAAACACAAAACCATTCTCATGTATTCACACCTTGTTATAGCAACAAATGTTAAGTTGTTGAAGCGTCATGCCAAACCAAAGACAAAAAAACTATGGACACTTAGTAATGCTGATCATGAAACGATATTGGATACTCTTAAGCAAAGAGATGACCCTTTAGGCACACTTGAATAGCATATTCAAGAATGGAAAGTACAATGCTTAAGCCCCTTCTTATGTGACAATATAGATATATCATTTGACAAATTTTGCGATATTCTTGGCACGATTGATCATAGACCTGTTGCAACAATAGCCAACTTTGATCCTTTCAAAGAGGTATGCGACATATTACTTTAATATAGATTGGTTATTCAAAGCATCTTTTATAGTTTGCATTAACAATTCATCATCATTCAGGATGTTTAGATTAATATAGATTTGTTAGTCTAAGCATATTTTTTGTTGTTACAATATAGATTTATCATTTGAAATTTTTTGCAATATTCTTGGCACAAATGCTCATGGACCTGCTACAACAATAGGCAAATCTAATCCTTTCAGAGAGGTATGTGACAAATTACAATAATATCGGTTGGTTATTCTAAGCATATTTTCTATTGTATGTAGTTTAACTGCTACCTTTATGGTTTGTACAGGTGCTTGTCACTCGAAAATGCCAACATACTACTCTTGTGGAAGACTGTGCCTTGAATGCCTCAAATAGGCAAATTTTGTAAAAATTGAATTTTGAAATGTGAAACAATGTAAAAAGGTCATAACTGTGTATAGGCATAATCTATATCCAATGATGTTTTTTGAAATACGGTTCAAATGTCTGCCATTGTATAAAGGGTATGTTTAAAATATAAAAAGATTTTTGTACTTAATCGAGCTACAACCGGAGGTTTTTTTCTTGATTCTTTCCTGTCAGTATGCTCGTTTGAACCAGGTTTTGTAATATCTCCTATTTATATATAACAAATTACAGTGGCTTGCCACTTTTTTGAAAAACAAAAAAGTAAAAAGTTCAAATGTGTGAATTTCATTTTCTATGTAATTGATTCAAGTTTATTGGGTAGAGTTTTCTGATGCAAGAGCTAGGACTTGCAAAATATTGATCCAACCTTAAATATTTCTGCCCCCACATTTCATTGACATTAGCACTTTGGACTCTTAAGGGAAAATGTCGCTCTAATGCAGCTTAGAGCGATTCGACATATTTGGGTGCAAGAGAGAACCATACCTAATGTAAACATACCCATATAGACATGTTGGAATAGTCCATTGGGTTGTACGAGTTTGAGAATGAAAGTTGCACCACTTTGCAACTTTACACTGCTTGCATTTGGCAACTTTTCCCTCAACTGAAAACTCATCACCACAGGAAAATGCCTTCAAGATAGAAAAAACCGAGAGAGGTTATTGTAGATGGTCTCAACATGATCCCATATCCTTAGAAAAAGAGTCTATAAGCATCACGATTTCCAAAAAATAGTCCGTCAAAGTTTGCTACCTTTTAGCACTTTGGACTCTTAAGGGAAAACGCCACTCCAATGCAGCTCGGAGCGATTCAAAGTATTTGGGTGCAAGAGAGAACCATAACTAGCATAAACGTACCCATCTGGATGTGTTCCAACAGTCCATTGGGTCGTATGAGTTCGAGAATGAAAGTTGCACCACTTTGCAACTTTACACTGCTTGCATCTGGCAACTTTTCCCTCAACTGAAAACTCATCACCACGGGAAAATGCCTTTGAGATAGAAAAAACTGAGAGAGGTTATTGTAGATGGTCTCAACACGATCCCATATCTTTAGATGAAGATTCTGTAAGCATCATGGTTTTTGAGAAATAGGCCGTCAAAGTTTGCTGCTTTTTAACACTTTGGACTCTTAAGGGAAAACGTTGCTCCAATGCAGCTCAGAGTGATTCGGCATATTTGGGTGCAAGAGAGAACCATACCTAGTGTAAACATACCCATACGGATGTGTTGGAACAGTCTGTTGGGTTGTACGAGTTCAAGAATGAAAGTTGCACCACTTTGCAACTTTACACTGCTTGCATCTGGCAACTTTTCCCTCAACTGAAAACTCATCACCACGGGAAAATGCCTTCGAGATAGAAAAAATTGAGATAGGTTATTGTAGATGGTCTCAACATGATCTGATATCCTTAGATGAAGAGTCTGTAAGCATCACAGTTTTCGAGAAATATTTCTTCAAAGTTTTCTGCCTTTTAGCGTTTTGGACTCTTAAGGGAAAACACCGCTCCAATGCAGCTCAGAGCGATTCGGCATATTCGGGTGCAAGAGAGAACCATACCTAGCATAAACGTACCCATTTAGATATGTTGGAATAGTCTGTTGGGTTGTACGAGTTCGAGAATGAAAGTTACACCACTTTGCAACTTTACACTGCTTGCATTTGGCAACTTTTCCCTCAACTGAAAACTCATCACCACGGGAAAATTCCTTCGAGATAGAAAAAATTGAGAGAGGTTATTGTAGATGGTATCAACATGATCCCATATCCTCAGACAAAGAGTCTGTATGCTTCACAATTTTTGAGAAATAGTCCGTCAAAGTTTGCTGCCTTTTAGCACTTTGGACTCTTAAGGGAAAATGTCGCTCCAATGCAGCTCGAAGTGATTCGGCGTATTTGGGTGCAAGAGAGAACCATACCTAGCATAAACGTACCTATACAGATGTGTTGGAATAGTCCGTTGGGTTGTATGAGTTTGAGAATGAAAGTTACACCACTTTGCAACTTTACATTGCTTGCATTTGACAACTTTTCCCTCAACTGAAAACTCATCACTGGCAGAAAATGCCTTTGAGATAGAAAAAATGAGAGAGGTTATTGTAGATGGTCTCAACACGAGCCCATATCCTAAGATGAAGAGTCTATAAGCGTCATGATTTATGAGAAATAGTCCATCAAAGTTTGCTACCTTTTAGCACTTTGGACTCTTAAGGGAAAATGCCACTCCAATGCATCTTTGAGCGATTCAGCATATTTGGGTGCAAGAGAGAACCATACCTAGCGTAAATGTACCCATCCAGACGTGTTGGAATAGTCCGTTGGGTCTTACGAGTTCAAGAATGAAAGTTGCACCACTTTGCAACTTTACACTACTTGCATCTGACAACTTTTCCCTCAACTGACAACTCATGACCATGGGAAAACACCTTCGAGATAGAAAAAACTGAGAGAGGTTATTGTAGATGGTCTCAACACAATCTCATATCCTCATAAAAAGAGTTTGTAAGCATCATGATTTCCAAGAAATAGTCCATCACAGTTTGCTGCCTTTTAGCACTTTGGACTCTTAAGGGAAAATGCTGCTCCAATGTAGCTTAGAGCGATTCAGCATATTTGGATGCAAGAGAGAACCATACTTAGTGTAAACGTACCCATCCAGACGTGTTGGAATAGTCTGTTGGGTCGTACGATTTTGAGAATGAAAGTTGTACCACTTTGCAAATTTACACCTCTGTAGAGATTTAGGGATGTCCTCTTCAGATCACTCTATTCTGAATAGGTTTGCGGAGCTACAAATGTTAAATCCAAGTTGACTGACTTTGAGAAAATTGTATCCCAGTAAACACAATAGAGGTCCCACTTCTTCTTGAATGCAGGAGCACCATCCGACCCTTTATCTCCATTCCTCTTGAAACATCTTTTCTTTCCTCCTTTTCCTTCCTTCTTCGAGGATTGAGCAGAAAGAACATGAATGTCTTCATTTGCAGGGCTTCATCCAATACCTCTCACAACCAACCTTGACTCCTCTTGAATATAGTCAGCCCTCAACCGATCAAACTTGGGAAGTTTCGATCTCACACCGATTCCTTGAATGTAAGACTCCCAAGATGAAGGAAAACCATTAAGAGCCAACATGGTCAAATCTTTGTCATCAACAATATGACCATTTCTCTCATTGTCTTCAACTTAGAGATCAGATAATACAACTAAAATCACTCAAAATGAAACACATAAGACAATAAACACAACAAGAAATTTTCTTACAACTCAGGCCCAGCTCATGGCTAAATTTGATACAATGAATAATAGAACCTCTCGTAGATGCAAAGATACAATCGAATATGCTTCTCCTTGAAATTGGCCTGCTGCTACAAGATGAAGCGCTGCTACTCAAGTGCAAACTTTTTCATGGAATGCAAATTATGCCGAATGAACTTGATTGAGGAAATGAACAAACATCACCTCGTATTTATACAAAATAAGGTGAATCTTCAAGGAGGTCGGCCTCTCTTGAAAATAATAAATTATAAAATAATTTCAAGGAAGGTTGGCCTCATCCATTTAAATAAAATGAGTATAAATTAAATAGCCATAGGCTATCATTTAATTTATTTCAACTTAATGTGATCGCTATCATGTATGAAAAATGTGGTAGCATAGACAAGGCAGTGGACTATTTGAAAAAAAGCTTCAAAGAAATGTGGTCTCATAGAATTCAATGACAAACTAATGCAATTGACAACTGCTCATAGTTTTTAGTTATGCAATGTGAAGTAATTGTATAACTGCTTAGGTTGACTTTGTTAGAACTATATTGTAATTGAAAAATTTTCATCTATGAACATCTAGTTGTTAGTTATGCAATGTGAATTAATGATTTGAGTTTGAAAGATGTGTAATGTAATGTAATCAGCGATATAAATATAAACTACATAATATAACCATTCAGTTTTAAGCTATTGTACATTTATATTTAACCATTGCTCAAGATAAAATTTTCAAAGAGTTTAATTATGCACATGAGGAAAAAATTAAATTTTGATTGTCAACTTCTATATATCAAATTATCCAATAATCAAGTGTATGTCCATATACAAAAATGGCATCGACACCAACTCAAACAAAGTGTTACAAAATGTGGCATATGCCATCTCAATATGTATTCAAAATTTACATGCCAAAATGTCTATCTCATCCTAAACTACTGGTGGATCATCAAAATGGAGCCTCGAAGCACTCATTGGCTCTAAAGGTAGCTGCACAAGAAAAATTCAAACCACAATTGAGATTAGTTATACTATATAATTTAAAATTGAATAATTAACATCAAAATCAATATACATTGATTTTTAATTGAACTCTAAAATTGAAATCTTGATTACCTGAAATATACGTCTCTTCAAAGGGTCAGGAGTCCTAGAATATACCAAATCAACTTTTGAAATGCCAATCTATATATGTGAACAAAAACATAAAATTGATCCAAGTTACAATACGATTATTGGTAATACAAACTTATTTACCAAACACAAAATAAAATAAGCACATACCTCTTTAGGTTGATATTTTTCTTTATCTCCTTTAGGTGTTTTGACACCTCCTCCTTGAGGTGTTTCAACACCTACTCTTTGAGGTGTTCCAATAACTACTCCTCTAGGCGGTGTGTCCCTTGTCATCATATCTATGTAGCTCATAATTTCCTGTACATAAAATTGACAAGTACATATGAAAGTACCAATCTATGTCGACGTATGTATAATCAATATAAGATCTTAAAAATATTAATTCAATCCAATTTGAGTTCAATAACCTTCCCCTTATCTAGATTTGTGCCTCCATAGTCTGGACGATGCTGCACCTCACTCGTACAAGGTATTTCATACAGGAGGAAAACAAGATAAACATATAAGTTATTATATAATTTCACTAATGACAATTTAAATGACAAGAAAGTATATAATATAAAATGTAAATGAGTGAGTGTGAAAATGTATACTGCGTGTGTCCAAGCCAAATGAAATGGCCCTAAGGGTGCTATTAGTCACCCATGTGAGATCCTCCTCAAACATCAACTGTTAAATAGACCATGTAAATAAATATTAGTACTTGATACTATCTCTTATTAATATTAATTTAAAAACAAATGCAAGTTATGAAATTACAACTTAAATCTTACCTATGTCACTATTCCTGCATCTCCTTCTCTAGCAGGAGAGAACTCTATAGGGTGTGCTCCACTCCTCTGCCAGTGATCTATAATGTCCACATCATGGAGGTCATAATCAGAAGTGTCCAAGGGATGCTCAGCGGGTTGTACAAGAGGACCCAAGCATATCTGGTGACACATAGTGCAAGTATGTGGCACACAGATATGTGGACCTGTGGAGGATGATGCAACAGCACTCGAGCCTTCACCAACATCACCAAAATGTGGCTAAGCTATTGTAGAAGCATGTGAAACCAAATGATCACTCAAAGAGTGAATAGCCTGAATAGTCTATGTGGATGCATCCTGGATAATCTTTGGATGATAAATTGGAGGTGGCGAAGGAAGGGGAGGAAGGGGAACATTTGGGCATAGGACTACTCTAACTGCCCCTGGTCTATCTTGGGGCATACCTCCACTGACGCCCTGGAAGGGTTTAATGTCAAAGTAATCGACATGATGCCCTAACAAAAACTCAACATATAATTTTTTAATAAAGTAAAATGGTATGTTGGAATTATTGTTCGGTGGTTTATCAAAAAACATACACCAACGATCCCAAAAGTTAGCTACAATATCCCTATGCATGCACCATTTTATGGAAAGTTTTGTTTTATTAACATTCATTGGAAAACCGGTGCGGGGGTCAATGAATAAAGAGGCTATTTGGGGTTTGGTTATTTGGAGATCTTTCACATCATCGTAAGACAATCCACATTGATAATATTCCCTCATATCTTCTCACCACAAATAAAAGGAATTATGTTGGGTGGAGAGGGTTTCTATATTTTTAATTATTTCCTTCAATGTGTTTGTCATATCTCTCAATCGAGGCATTGTTTGATAAATTTCACAAATGCTCCTCAATTGCCCCAATTTTTTACCAATTAAGTCTTCAATTGGTGGTTGCGGAGGTGGTGGAGCGTTTGACATTTGTAGATTTTGATTCGCAGCCATAATACCTGATTAAAGTTAAAAACTAATTAAACTAATTGAAATTACACAATATAATTTATAAATGAAATTATTGTAAAAAAACCCTAGTTTTTAATAAAAATAAAAAAAAAATAACACTTTTTCACAAAAATAATAACAAACTCTTATTTTTGATAAAAATTCATAAACAAAACTAATTTTTAATCAAGATCCATTTCAAAACATTAAGTTTTAATAAAAAATCAATGTAAACTCTAGTTTTTTTAAAAAATCAATAGAAAACCCTATTTTTGAATTTTTTTTAATAAAACCTATTTAAACTAAAGAGAATATACTTGAAAAATAGATTACAAGATTGAAAAAACCATAATACATACCTTTGAAATCAGATATCTGATCAAAGCGGATATCGGATTTGGGTTTTTCCTTTTGCGCCTGCGTCAAACTGTGAGAAATGAAGTTAAATAGTTGGCTGTTTTTTTTATATACAGTTTCTAGAAATCGGATATCTGATTTGTGGAAACTAGGTTTGGTTTTTGGGTTGGGCATTGTACTGACAGTCGAACCTAAAAAAGTCAACTCGGCATTTTGACGTTTTTGAGCCGATCCAAAATGTGATTTTTTCTCATTGCCACTTTTTGGCCCATCATGATACTGCACATACCCATAATCCTTTTCTATCTTCTCATGCTACTGCAATAGATCTTTGTACAACACTTTCTCATTGAATATGACAGCCCTGCTTCTCACAATTTTCTTATTTTCAAAATCCCAAATCTGATAACCAAATTCATCAATGCCATATCCAACAAATATATATTTCTTTGATTTTGCATCAAGCTTGGTTCTATTTTCAGAATCTACATGTGCAAATGCTTCCCAACCGAAGGTTTTGAGAAAAGAATAACTCACTTTATTACCTATCCATGCTTCCTCTGGAATACCACAACCCAAAGGGTTAGAGGGACCTCTATTAATTAAATAAACAACAATGTTTACATCTTTTGCCCACATGTTTGAAGGAAACCCAACATGCAATCTCATAGTTCGTGCACACTCCGTTATTGTTCTATTCATGTACTCAACCACTCCATTTTCCTGTGGAGTCCTTGGAACTGGTTTTTGCCTACGAATACCATTAGAGGAATAATAATCTTCAAAATATTTTCTTCAATACTCACCACCCTTATCATATCTGAGACATTTTAGCTTTTTACTTGTCTTATTCTCAACTAAGCTTCTCCATTTTTTAAAAGTTTCAAATACATCAGATTTCTGCCTAAGGAAATAAATCTATACTTTCCTATTTGCATCATCAATGAATGTAAAATAATACTGAGATCCACCAAGAGAAGATACTTGAGTTGGTCCCCATACATATGTATGTAGAAGCTCCAATTTCTCATCTTTCTTTTGTTTCCCATCCTTGAGAAAACTAAATCTCTTTTATTTTTCGTACACAAATTTCATATAAATCCATATTAACACATTTTAGACCTGGTAAAAAATTCTTTGAATGAATTAATTTCATACCTTTTGCACTCATATTCCCAAGTCTATCATACCATAGTGTTGATTCAGAATCCACAAAAGACTATCTTTTTTTTGCCTACTGAACTGTAGCAATTGTTCCCGAACATTGATTTTTATCTGCAATAGCTAAAGTAGAAGGAACAATATGACCTATATATAAGGTGACTACTTTCACACATTTTTCTACCACTAAGGCACCTTTTGTAACCTTCCAATTTTTATCACTAAATATAACAACACAACCTTCATCATCTAGTTGCCTTACAAAAATTAAATTTCTTTTTAACTTTGGAATGTGCCTTACCTCATGTAGTAGCCAATGGTTCCCATTCTACAACTTAATCTTGATTCTTACCTTTCCAACAATCTGATAGGGTTCATTATCTCCCAAATAAGCCATCCCAAAATCCCCTTGGACATAATCAAGAAAATAATTTCTATGGGGCGTAGCATGAAAAGAAGCCCCTGAATCTAACACCCAAGAATCATCAACATTGTCAAGGGAAAGAATCAAAGCATCCTCATCAGATTTATTACTTACCACATTTTCCTCTTTATTTCCTTCCCTTTTGTCTCCTTTATTTTTTCGAGACCAACAATATTTTCTTTAAATGACTCGGCTTACCACAGTACCAACAATCCCTCTTATCTCTAGATTGTTGGGGATACGAATTTGGTCTGTCATCAAGATATGCATCTAAGATAGCAGTGCCTTAGTGATTTCAATCCAAAATCAAAACAAAGAAAACCAACCATGCCATAAAGCAGAAACAGGCATAGTTGATCCCCCATTGATCCTCTGAGAGAAGTGGATAAAAACAAATAATAGATTCAACACAAATAGATAACCATGAAAGACAAAACTAATGACACATAAATATACATGGGGAAAACCTTTTCAGGTAAAAAACCCCACCTCCAAAACTTTGAGCTCACTTGTATTATTCAGTAAAAAAAAGGTTACAATAGAAACACAGAGCTATGCTCTTTAGAATATTACATCTTGTTCATCTGGAGAAAGAATACAGGCTACACAAACTAGAATCTCACACAGTTAAAATGTACATGAGACAAACTGTGTGGATTCCCTTCAACTCCTCTCAAATGATTATCACAACCAGCCTCATGACCAGCCCAGCCTCTTGGCCTCACAGGTTCACATCTCACCAGATTCGAGATTCTAAGTGTTCATGGTTGAACCACTCAAATACTCTCAGCCTCTTTCTGTTATCACTCATCTTCTGTCTCAAACTACACACAAGATTATTTATAATCTTACACTATGTGCATACCTGTTCAACCCATCCCTGCCTGCAACGATCAACAGGATAATAAATCTCCTATCTGCAAGCACCCATACTTCACTGATAGCATGCATCACTTATACAATTGCATCGAGCCACACAATCATTAACTCGGCCCAGACGCGTCCGTCAACCTTCCATCAATAATACAACTCTATCACAATCAGGAAATAACTCTCTGGCCAATGGGATCTCAAAGAACTTTCCATGTGTAGCCATTTCATTCATCTATTGCTGCTAACTATCAGTCAAATCAGTCCAACTTGGTCAACCGAGTTCCAAGCACATTCTGCCTCCACTGCGTTACTGTCGAGCTCAAACAACCCCGTTGCGGTATGGCGGTGAGCTTTCCCAAGCTCACCCCACCATCAACCGCACTACCCCTGCCCAGACCGACTTGCCTCGCGGTATGGTGGTAAACGGTATGAGTTCGCCCTTCTGACTCCACCGAGCGTTGTCCCTTCTTTGTCTTCAACCAATCAGGTGTTGTCAATCCTGCCATGTGCTAACCTATCATTCACCTGTCGCACTGCCACCGTGTCCAACTCAGTCAAACTCAACCCCGAGCTCATCGAAGCTTCTAGCGCGCTACCACATCCTTGTTGGCATTGCCTCGCGGTATGGCGGTAACCGCTCAACAGACCGTTAGAGGTCTTACTATAGCCACTACGGCTACCACAGTCACACCAAGCACTGACCGTGGTAGGGTGGTAACCGCTAGACCCGACCGTAGGCGGTCACACCACGCTACCATGGTGAGAAAGCTCACTATCTGTGGTATAGTGGTAACCACCTACCAAGAACATTGAGACCGGAGCCGGAGCCAGAGTGGGAACAAAAGCTGGAACAAGGAAAAATTCCAATGTATGGTTCCATCTCGGTTCTATCTCTGACAAAACAAAGAACACGAGAAATGAAGCTGGAACGAGAACAGGGACACAACCCGAAACTTAGCAAAATTTCAATGCCAAGTTCCACCTCGGTTCCACCTCCAACAGAACCAAGGAACAACACAAAAATATGCCAAGGCAATAAAATGACCAAGTCTTCAAGGGAAACTAGAATGTTGAGGCAACAATTTCCCAACATAGATTGGGAATTTCTGTCCTTTGATTTTCCTCATGACTTCCCATGACTTCCAGAATTGTTTCCTCTCTCCTTTGTTCTGCCCCTGCTTTCTGCATTCAAAACATTGCCTAATGTGGATGTTCCACTTGAGCTTTTCCTATGAATTTCCTTGCTCAAAATAACACCAACAACATCATCAAACTTCAATGTATTCAAACTAGAAACATAATTGCTACCAACCATTACCAAGCTATTCTAGCTTTCAAGCAAATAACACAAAATCAAAAGAGCCCTAACTTCTTCATCAAAGTTTACTTTTATAGAAGTTAATCGACTGGTAACCATACTAAACTCATTTAAATGATCAGAAATTGACCCACCTTCTACCATTTTCATATTAAATAAATGCTTCATAAGAAATACCTTATTCGAAGCGAAAGGATTTTCATATAACTTCGTTAGGGTTTCCATCAACTCTTGAGTTCTCTTTGCTGTTGTAATATTGAACGACATCGATTGTGCCAGGCATAGATGAATACTACCAAATGCCTTTCTATCCAAAATATTCCAGTCCTCATCCATCATTGCTGAAGGTTTCTTGGTTTTCCCTTCCAATGGCCACCATAAATCCTTCTGATAGAGGTAGTCCTCTATCTACATCTTCCATCACTGATAGTTTTTCCCATTGAACTTCTCAACCTTCAACTTACCCTCGTCTTCCATTGCTCCCACTTAATCGTGAGACTCCCACTCAACTATAAGACCTTCCTCTAGATGATAATCAAACACAACCCGCTCGGATACCACTTATTAGGGTTAGAGGAAAGATATATAACAAGCTAAATGTAGATATGATCAATAAAACAGAGAAATAAAAACACATAGGAAATTATAGGAGAAACAAGACAACACAAAGAATTTAACGTGGTTCACCCAATTTGGGCTACATCTACAAAACCACATCCATCCAATGATTTTATTATCCAGTGCAAAAATTCCATGCTACAAATCTCCATCCCAACTGCTTATAACAAGCTTTTAGAAGCTTCCAAAAATTAGGGTTTACAAAGTCAATTTTTTTCCTTTTCTATGACGAAACAAAAAAAAAGGTGAATTTTTTTTCTTGGGAGTTGCCGCCCCTGAACCCCTGCCCAGGGCCCAACTCGGCCCCGGACCCCAACGAGGATACAATACTAAATATTTTACAATATAGCATGATCAGTCACCACATTCCAACACCCATGGCATCGTGAATGCAAAAACCTAATGACCCATCCAATTCCTTAGCCATATCCTAGATACAAGCCAAACAAGCCTTAAATATAGGTTCACTAAGGGTGAAAGCACAAATTTGTGTCACACTTTGTAAAGGAAATGACCAACATTGATGTCCAATTTTTAAACTTGAACCACTAAAAAGTGGCATATATGTTTTGAATTTTGAAATGATGTAAACTAGTATAATATGTATTTTTTCGTATATTTTATGTTTGTATTTAAAAAAATAAAATAAAATAATTTAAAAATATTTTTTAATAAATTAACACTATAATTTAGTTACTGATAAAATGCTGAAAAATGAAGTTGCATGAGATGTCAAACTTTTTATATAGTAAATTTTCTTTTTTTTCTTTCATTTTTTTGTGTGTGTATTTATAACTTGAAACTTTAGTGCATGGATATATTTTTTTTCCAATTTTGATAAATATATATTTTCAAATAAATATTAAAATGTGCGTGAATCAAAAAAGAGTTGTTTCCATCATATGTTAACTTTCATTTTAAATATTTATCTAAAATGGAAAAAAATTATAACATCTTGAAATAGATTCTTTTATCTAGTGCATCATATTTTTTTCAATTATTTTTAATAAGTTTTAATTTTGTTCCTTAGCATGGTAACAAAACTAATATTTTGTGATGATAACCTACTTCTAGTAAAAATAAAAAATAAAATATAAATAATAATTAAACTATTAAAATAAATATATTTTTGAAAACTACACTTATGTATTTGTTCTTCAAATGAGAATTTAAGGCATTTATGGAGAATGGAGGGAACCATATTCATGGAAGCAAGCCATGGATGACGTAAACTCACACAAAATTGATTTGAGGTAGGGATTATGGTAAACCGAACATCCAACTTCTTAGGTCCAACATGGATGGAAAGAGTTAAGGAACCAATTATAGAACAGGTAGAACCATTATGCGCTCTTACTGAGAATTTTGATTGTTAATATTTTTCTTGGTATAATTTATGCACATAAATAAATTCTTCCATAATCACATTTAGTAAGCATACTATATAAATGAGTATTCCTCATGTGGGATTATCGTTAATTTTGGCACTAATGTAGAGAGGACCATTGCGTGTATGCATATAAACATCAATATGAGTGAAGGTGTTGTCAAGTAGGATTTTGGGTTGGTCTTGGCGAGGGTGGACATCCATCATGGAAACTATATTAGTCACTAGTTTAATCTCATGATCAGATATGACATTGGGTTGTTCTACAAGGTTAGTGGAGTGGCTAAGTAATGAATTGTTATAAATTTAAAAGTTTTGTTTAGGATGTGCAACTGATTTATTCCCTTTATCATTCACCCCAACCATACGAATGATATTAGAGACAATGAGGTCTTGTAATTGGTTCTTAAGACACATACATCACTTATTATCATTCCTAGGTGTACGAGGATGTTGAAAGAAGGATTCTGGATTATAATGAGGTAAACATTTGGTGGAGTCCATAGAACAAATAGCGAGAAGTTGGATCAATTTTTTATTAAGTAATTGGAGTGGAATGAAGGGACTGAAGAAGTTGTGAAAATTATATATCCTTTGGTTTGAATTGATAAGGGTTTTAGGTAAGGGTGTCACAACTACAACCTATGCTTGGATGTTATTGGAAGGATGGGGATTTACCTTGATGAAAATTTTCTTTTTCTTTTTGAATGGTTGATAATTAGAAGTAGGATAAACATCAGATTAACCATTAGGAGTGAATGAAGATGAACCCTTATATTGGATATCCATTATTTGATAATCATGAAGAGTCATGCATAGATGTGTAAATGAAGGGTATCTTATTAGTCGAATCTTATCCCTCACAATGTTTGGTTGTAAATTTACAATAAAGACCCATTGCACATGGACATGAGTGAATATGATATTTGAGATTAGAGGGCTTGGTATTGCCTTATAAAATAGACTATTTATTATTTAGATCCTTGTTTACAATGAGCCAAGTCAATTAATATGACTTGGGATCCTATGTTGCTTTCGAAGTGTTGAAGAAATTTGTTGAAAAGAGGTGATTGAGTTATTGGGTAATGAAAAAAATCAATCCGAGGTCGTGTATTTCAATGACCAAGGGACATGTTTGGATATAAGAGAGCATCTTCAAAGAGGAAATCACTACATAATGTGGTAAATGATGATACACTATTATTAGGATCTCCCTTTCCACTATATTTCTCAAAACCTAGTACTTCAATGTTTTGTGGGATTGGTGATTTGAGAATGGTTAACGATAATGAGCTATGGGTAAGGTATGTTGGAGGGTTAGAATGGGATTGAATTTGATTCATTTTGGATATTGGTTCTTATGAAGATGAAATGTTTTGTAGGATTTGGTTTATGATGGGACTGACTACTGATGTGTTTTGAGAGTTTGTAGAATGCGTAGGACTATTATTAATGATGGGTGATTTTTATTTTGATCGTTGAAGAGTGGATTGATGTTTGGAGAAGTAAATAGAAGTGTGGAAGATGGTGAAACAAAGATATTAGTTGCAGGAATCTCATGTGAAAGCCTCATACTAGTGTTAAGACCATTACCATATTCCATAACAAATGTCATGATTGGAGTGAAAGTAGGAATAGAACATGTGATCATGGGAGTGAACACTTGTGTTCTAATTTTATTTTGAGGATCATTGTTGATATTTCAACATAGCTAATTATTGTTGGAATATTTGAATAAACTATGTGAGATAGACTTTGTAAAAATTCTATTCCTTGTGAATCATTGACCAATTTTCTAACATTATTCAAAATAGGGTCAGTTTCTCTAGCCAAGGATTTAATACTCAGGTATAACCAGAGACTAGCCAAGTCTTTATCTAGATTTTGGAGATTTTCTTTAGGAACATGCACGATCAAGTTTTTAAACTCCAATTCCACATGGATTGATTATGGTAAAGAGGATATTGACAAAGTGGGAATAAGAGTGGTATTAAAGAATGATTGTGTTGTTGTAATTACTTGAGTGAAAGAGTTAACAAATTGAGGCTCAATAGTAGAGATAGTTAAAGAACGAGAAGCCATAAGTCAGTAAATTCATCTCATATGAGTGTTGGGTATAGAAAACCAAGTCATGAAGCTCATAAATCAACTACAAGCTTCAAGAAACTTAAGTGTTCCTAGGATGAAGAAGATAGAATAAAGAAATAAATCAAATTTGGAAAATTTTGTAATATATCTAAATTAGAAAAAAAATATTAATATTGGATGAACAAATAAATGCATTGATTTTATGTTAACTATAGGAGAAAATTGAAAAAATATAATTGGTAAAAATCATATTAGTAGAGATAAGGAGAAAATCCAAACAAAAGTTGTTGATACAAAATTATCATTGAAATTTGGGTGAAAATTGGCAAGACATGGGCGTGGGCACCCTATTCCAGGAATACAAAATTTTAAGATGTAAAAGTATGAACATATGAAGCATTATCTTTAAATATCAAATTGTGAAGGTTAAAATTTGAAGCCTAATAAAAATCATAAAATTGAGGATGCCCTAAACTGTTTGAGTATATAAATTGTTGAAAAGAGCTACTAAGTTCAATGCACTTGACACCTGAATGTTCACAGATGGAAAAATATGATAGAATATCATAACCAATTTGGTAGATTATTGAAATGTTGAGAGTTAGTGTTTTAAGTTTGTACTTTTTTCAAAGAATAATGAATATAAATGCTTTAATTTTTCGAAATTAAGACATAATATGAGAAAAAAAAATTCAAATAATCTAATGTTCAAGATCAAATTATAAAATATATGCTATGTAAATAAAAAAAGCAAGTGTAGGAGATGTCAAGTTCACCAAAATATGAGATGGTGAAATAGGATCTAAGGCCAATGCTTAACCTAAATCACTCATTCCATAGTAAAACATTAGGGGATACAAAAGTAACAAAGAGAAATTATTTGGTTACTATCCTAAAGGAAGGGTCAAATAGCTAGTTAGGGTTTTCATCCCCTTTTTGTTGTGATGGTTGAATGTAGATGTGAATGATATAAATGTGAAATTATGAAATGAAATTGTAGTGTAGGTGTAATATCCCTGTTTTTTGGACCTCTTAAGGAAAAATCATTATTTTAATTATTTAATGTTACTAGGAAAAAAGTGCAAAGTCAAAAGGGTAATATTAAATAATTATATTAAAAGGTTAAAAATGACATACTTTAATGATAAATTAATAAAGTCACTTTATTAATATGTCTTCAAAAAGTGACTTAAGTATTAGGGGTCACATAAAGATGTCACATCAAGAGGTCACATCAAGGAGTCACATCAAAGGGTCACATCAAGGAGTCACATCAAGGGATCACATTAAGTGGTCACGTCAAAGAGTATAAAAATATTTTTCTAAAAGCTTGTTGAACACTCTTCATGGGTCTTCCTAGAAGATCAAGGAGTTATTTATAAAGGGGGAGTTGCGAGCTCATTTGATAGGCTGGATGAAGATATTGAAATTGGTTTTTGTTTTGGAGGAGAGTTATCTTCTTAGGGTTTGTGAGGATGGAAACCCTTGCAAGCAGTATTCTCTACGTTGTTGAAAGATACAATCTTGAGAATTCTTGGTGATTTCACTTCAAGAATCATAGGTGAGCTTCATTATAGATTGAAACTTATAGTTTGGGCATCAAAGTTATATTATAGATTGGAGAGTTTGTATTGTAGTCCAGATTTTAATACAGTATCAACAAATTTAAGAAGTTTCAATGCTTGTATTGCTCGTTGTACCATCTTCCTAGGTTGGCCATACATCTTGGACAAAGGGCTCATTGTTTGCAAGGGTGGCTAGGGTTTTTGGAGGTTGTAATGCTTCATTTGGTCTTGTCCAAGGTTGGAGAACTTTGTGCATGCAATTTTTTTTCCATTGGAGGTGATTCTTACAGCTGGTGTCCATTTTAGAGGGTTCTTCAAGCACATTTCTCTTGTGAGTTCCAAAATTGTAACTCCCATATTTTCTGGGTATTGTTGATTTAGATATTACGAGATATTTTATGAACTGAGTTATCATTATTTTGGTAAAAAGCTAAGTATTTAAATTTGTAGAAAAAATTGGAATTTTCAACTATACACCTTCTATATGTAATGTTCACTTTTGAGTTGAAATTTTAATTGCAATATCTTCTATTTTTGCTGCAATATATTGTTGTATGAATCATTGTTAAAACATCTCAAAACTCTCATAAAAAACAAAACAAAATCAAGTGAAAACTAGGTGGCATGCTACAATGGTATTAGAGCTTCTAAGGGACGATATAGTAGGAAAAATGTATCCTTTGAAATTTTCAGACTCGTTTAGGTCCCCCTTGTGGATTTTGGCTTAATTTTGCCTTGATTTAGTGTTGCAACATGGATAACACATTCACATTAGGTCTTGGGCGCTTGTGAACTAATGGAATTTAATGGTGCCTTGCTAAATTTTTGTGAAGTGTTGTAACTCACTTTCACACTTTTCTAGGGTTTTATCAATAAACTAAGCATAATAAATATAATTTTAATAAAAATCAACCTTAATATTGCCTTATTTGGAGTGTTGTAAAGTGTTGTAACACACTTTCACATTTATCTAGGCTTGTCATTAATAATTGGGATTTCTTATGACTTAATTGACCCTATTTTGCATCCAAAATCCTCACTCAGTGCATCTTTTCAAGGATAATCCCAACACTAATCAGTAACCAATCATAATTTAGGTGTTTCTGGCTTCTATGGCCCAAATTTAGGGATCTGAGACTCATTCACCACCTTGGATGAATGGGTCCCACCTAGATATTTTTGTCTCGAAGAAGGTTTAACACCTTTCTAAGAACTTTTAAAAATATTCCCAAAAATTAGGCCTGGGTGGAATCATTCGCCACCTTGGGCGAATGAGTCTCATGTGGCCCAAATTTAAATTTAATTCAAATTTCTAGCGAGATTTTATTCTCATAGATTTGATGTCAGCTTGTAGTGTTGTTTTTTAAGGAATTCTTGCATAATTGAGTATAAATACAAGGTTCTTTCTCTCATTTTCATACATAGAATTCAAGAGACTTCACAAGATAATTTGAGCATTCACATAATGTCAAAGATTGCATTCGTCATGTTTGTTATTGTGCTAACAATTATGATGTAGAGTAGATGATTCAAGAAAGCATTTCAAGCAAGATCAATATCATTCAGGAAAGAGTCAAGAACGACATCCATTGTAGCCATTTCAAGCATATTTGCAACACCTTATTGTTAGGGTTTGGTGAGTTGCAACATTTTTATTTGTTCATTCATTATTCTCCATTCATATTTGCTTTCATTTCAAGGTTTAATTACCAATGTTGGTGTAATTAATTGTGTTGTACCTTGTCCTAGGTCATCATTACACCTTAGTTAAGTTTAATTAGGGACCACATAGGAGTTATTCGATCTTTTCCACTTTTGGTGGACTTATCATGTTATCAATTTATCACTTCCACCTTTCATGGACACATCATGTGATTCCTCTCCACCTTTTGTGGTGTTTATCACATTATCACTTTTCCACTTTAGGTGGAGTGATATCTTGTCACAGTTGTGTCATGTCAGAATATTATGACACTTGTCATAATCTTATGCCTTCCTATGTTCTCACCTTGGCTATATAACCAAGGGGTCTCTACTACATTTTTACATTGATACAAAGATTGATTCTGTTTGCATTATTGGAAAAATATAGTCTATTCTTGTCATATTGTTTCTATCTCTCTTATGCTTATGCTTCCATTAGGCCTCTACATATTGGGTGGCTACCTTCATAGCCAATTCGTACATAGTATCAGAGCTATTGGAGTGCCTTTGGATTGCCATTTTGGAGATATCTTGAGTGTAATCTTGCATTCTCTTCATAGAAATATCAGATTTTGGGGGGGTTCCATTTTTGGCCTTGTATTGAAAGTGCATTTTGGGAGCTTGTTGCATCAGATTTGAGCTCACCATTGCGTCCAAAGTATCCAAAAAAGTTAGATTTTCCTTTTGTTTCATCTCAGTTGGACATTGGAGGCCAAATCTACAAGGGTTTGAAGATTAGAGGTGGTTGCCAGATCTAGGACCTAGCTACCATTTCAGAGCATTTTCAACCAAAAAGGACATTGCCATTGCTTCCAGAAGGGCCATTTTAGTAAGAATATTCTTTGACAAATTTTGTCAACCGAAAGCATATTCCAGCTATATTGAGAGAATATTTTGACATTTTTGTCAAGAGATTTCGACATCCAAAAAGAATATTCCGGTAGATTTTCTAGCAAGGTTGATGGTGACAACGATAGTCAAACGAATGTCAAATTTAATCTCGTGTTTTTCTGATGTTAGCAATACGTTAGCACTCCTTGGAATTTTTTTGCCCTCTCTCCTTTGGCATTTTTGAATTTGCAGTTCAACTTCAAATATTGATATCTTGCTCATTTTGGCTCCTTTTTTCGAGCAATTGTTTTTTATTTGAGTTTATTTTTTGTGCTCTATATGTTGGTGTAATCGGTTTTTTATTTTGATGCATGAATTTTCTATAAAATTCAGTTTCTCACAGGTTTAGTTGAGTTGTCACCGTATTTGCAACTTCTGGGGCTCCGTTTAGGCTCATACGAACTCCTTTTCAGGTGCCATTTTTTTTGAAAGTGCATGATTTTTCCTGAATTTCACAGTGGTTCTATAAGTTTGTAGTGATTGTGATCAGAAAGTGTACTTTCAACACTTGGTCATTTTTGGCCTTTTTGGCATTTGTTAAGACAAGATCTCAGTTTGGTCTTTTGAATCAATTATTTGAGTTTGTTGTTGCTTACATAACGCTGTTGTAATACATTGAAAATAAGAAGCCCACTTTACTTGGCTTGCAAGTGGCCATTGTAAATGCACTAAGTATAAAGTGCCAAATCATCATTTTGGGGGGGGTTCTTTGATTGAGTGAATTTGGGGGGGTGTCTTGTGTGATTGTGCCTCTCTGTCTCTTTTTCTCTTTGCTGCTATGGGTTCTCCTAATTTTCCTTTGTTAACTCCACTTAACTATGCTTCTTGGAAAATTGATGCTTGGAGTAAGTTGATGGAAAAATGATTAACTCATTATATTGATGGAACTATTGTTGCACCATCTGATCCTAAAACCGATCCTAATGCTCATTTGGATTGGCTCACTAAAAATACTATGGCTCTTGGAACTTTGATGAAATATGTATCAAAAGATCTAATCTTTCAAATTGAGAAGTGTAAAACAATTAAAGAAGCTTGGGAAAATTTTGGTCAATTGTATGGCCAAGTTGATGAGATTAGAGGTTATCAGCTTGACAATGATCTCACAATGTTAGATCCTAAGAATTTTGATACAATCCAAGACTATGTCATTAAGGAAAATGAGTTAAGATCACAACTTAAGGATTGTGGCATTGACAAAAAGGATGCACAATTGGTCTATAATTTGTTGGGAAAGCTTCCATCATAATATGCAACATTTTTTTCTAGCTTCCAAACCCATCACTTGATAGTGGGTAGTTCTTTCACTCTTCCATCATTTGATGCATTCATAGAAATATTGATGTTAGAGCAAGAAAAGTTGATAAGCATGGGGATTCTCAAGTCTTGAAAGTCCAAAGCTTTGGTGGTTAATCAAGGGAATCAAGGGACATAAGGAAAGGTTTCCAATAAGAAGCAAAATTACTTTAAGCCAAAGATACAAGAAGATAAAGCACAATCATCCTCTCCACCACAAGGGAATTCTTCACCTTCTCCTAAGAAGGGAAATTCAAGCAAGAAGGAGAGACCAACTTGCTCATATTACAAGAGATTTGGTCATGATGAGCATCATTGCCATAATAAGAAAATTGATGAGTTGACAAACATCATCAAGAAGAACAACATCAATTTTCCATCTGCATACAAGAAGAAGGATTCATATCCTTCCACTTCCTCACAATCAAAAGGAAAAGGGAAAGAATTTATGGCTACTACAGGTTCTTCACAACAATGGATACTTGACTCAGGTGCCACTCATCATATGGGTTCTACAAGGGAGAATTTTTCTTCTTTGGAGCCATCTAAGGTACCTCACATCTTCATAGGTGATGAAAATCAAGTGGATTTTGAAGGAAAAGGTTCAGTTGTCATGGATGATGAAACATTTGAGGATGTTCTCTATGTTCCTAACTTGAGCACAATCTTCTTTCAATCTACCAAATCACTCACTTTGGAGATGGCAAGAAAGTTGAGTTTCTACCAGATTCAGTTGTGGTCAAAGAACTTAAGGATAATACCTTGGTTGTAGTGGGACAAGCCAATCACAACACATGACTTTACTCATTTTCACACTTTATTCCTAAGTCTATTTTTACAACACTGCTCACTCATTCAAAATCAGAAAGTAAGCTATGGCATGAGCAGTTTGGACATCTCAATTACCGCTATCTTCAATAGCTTATCTCCAAGGATATGGTTACAGGACTCCCTCAAATCAGCATTTCAGAAGGTGTTTGTTCAGGTTGCTCCTTGGGTAAGCATTCGGAAGAGAAGTTTGACAAAGGGAAGTCTTGGAGAGATTTGGAAGTTCTTCAATTGGTTCACAGTGATGTAGCAGGTCCATTTCCAGTGCCATCATTTATCAAGGTCCACTATGTCCTCACCTTCATTGATGACTACTCCCGCTTCACATGGGTCTATTTTCTTGTTCACAAGAGTGAAGTGTTTGATAGATTTCTAGCCTTCAAGGCTCATGTTGAGAAGCAATCAGGGAAGCAAGTCAAGATTCTTTACACAGACAATGGAAGGGAATATGTGAACAATAGACTTGAGGAATTTTGTACACTTGAGGGGATTGATCTTCAACATTTAGTTGCATACACTCTGTGTCGTTAGAAAATGTGTATTAACTAAACATAAAACTAACAAACTGATAAGACATTATATTAAAGAAAAACTAATCTAGAAAGCATAAATGCAAACTCTAACAACTTCTTCGAATTCATTCCATCGTCCTCTATCTCCAAGGATTTGATTGAAGGTGCTAGCTCTCAGTTGCATGAGCAACAACTTGTTGAAATGGTAGCTTAGGAGAATGAGATTAATTGAAATGCATGTGCATGATTAAATGATTTAAGCTATGAAACTGGAATGATATGATTCTAGAATGCTGATAATATTTAAATGCAACTATAATGACTGCGTATGAAATCTAAGATTCGAGGTCCTTTTCAACTCATAAGAGGGTTGTATTTATAGATTTTTGGAGGCAAGAATCCAATTGGCAAGGATCAACGGTTGAGTTCAGTCTTGTTAAGATGAACGGTGAGAGATTGAGAAGTTGAAAGAAAGATGGAAGATTAAGAAAAAGATGGAAGATGTTTCCATAAATTAAATAAATAATTTTTAATTATGTGTGAGAGATGATAAAAAATGCTTTAATTAAATATATAAAATACTTAATTAAATATGAGAAGAAGAAATTTTTTAATTAAATATTATAGAATATTTAATTATGGAGGAAAGAAAGCTTTTAATTAAATATTTTTGGAATATTTAATTAAGTGGAAAAGAATAAAGAATTAGAAAGAAAGCGTTTTAATTAAATATTGGAAATATTTAATTTATGGAGAAAAGAAGAATATCATTTAAATTTAGAATTTAAATTTGTGATAATTAATATAAATAAATTGTGAAATCTATTTATTTAATTAAGAGGAAAATATAAATAATCAAATAAACTTATTTATTTAATTAAAGTAGAAGAATTGGAAAAATGAACAATATAAATAAATAATTAAATTTATTTATATGTAGATGACTTAAGAATATTAATTAAATAATTCATATTTAATTAATTAACAGGTTTGATTAACCGTGACCATTTTTAGATGTGTACATTTTTCCCCTCTTTGAAGTGATGTGTTTTTATGCATTGCTTCAAAGAATTTTGCCCCAGAATTATAGGAATTGCCTGATGCTATATGCCCTCTTGAGAGATAAATCGCATGATGAAAGAATCAAAATGATTTTCAGAGGAAATTTAGTGATTTAGCTCTCGAAATAGTGCTCTGTTTTGCAAAAAATTGAATATTTGCACACTTTTACCCCCTTAAAAGGTGAAAAAGGTGAAAAGTCACTGTCATTTGCACAGTAACCTTTAGTAATTTTTAGAGCTCTGAGAGGTGAAAACAAGATGTCGATCCATTATGAGTTCCATAGATTCGAGCGGGCCCACAAGTATCAGATACCAGCTGCGTACGGATCTTCGATAAGTCGACTTGATCCTCTTTGTAAATTTTTTTGATAATTTTTTGCATTTTTAAAAAATTTTCACATCGCGGTTTCGCGCATACAAGCCATAGTATCACGCATAGGGTAGATAAAGTTGCGCATCTAGAGTAGCGCATAGGTGCAAAACAGGCGCGCATAGGGTGACTGTTTCAGTGCATTTAGTTGATAGAATCGCGCATTGGTGAAATAGTGCATTGAAGGTTTGTTTTAGCGCATAGAGTAGATAGAGTTGCACATTGATGGAGTTGCACATGATAGCTCTATTTTAGCGCATCCCGGGTTTAAAGTTGCGCATACATGGTTTAGTGCATTGATGGCCTATTTTGGCGCATCCGATTAATTTTTCCCAAATTGAAATTTTGAAGGAACATTGATAAGTGTTTGATGATTGTTGCTAGATTAGACAATTGATTGTATGCTTTTAAATAACAACAAGAATATATTAGCATGTTTTGATAAATTTTCCTTCGTGCTTGAAGAACAAATAGGTCTGATAAATTTGCTTCCATGCATTATGAAAAACAAATAGTAATGATAGATTTGCTTTCCTGATTGAAAGTCACATAGATAGATATTGAGTCATGTTGACTGCTAAATTTGTTTCCATGCAATATGAAAAACAAATAGTAGAAATGATAAATATATTTTTCTTTCATGTGATATGAAAAGAAAATAGGTGTTAAGTTGATTGAGCTAATTGTCTGTTGATTACACTTATTGATTTTGCTTTTGATGTACTGATTTGATTAGAGATTGCTTGTTGATTGATTTGTATGATTGCTTGATGATGTTGTAAAGGAGGAATTTAACCTCCTCCAGATTAGAGAGAGATTCCCTGAGACATGGGAGATGATTCCCCAACTGTCACAGGATGATTTAGGGGTGATAGACTAGTGTGGTTTGAGTTCCTTGTTGAGGATACCACAGTATCGGGTCAACATGGCACTATTGACGGCGTTGGCTATGAGATGGCACAACGAGCATAACACTTTTCATCTGCTGATAGGAGAGATTACGGTGACGTCCAAGGATGTGTACAAGATTCTAGGTATTCCGATAGTTGGGGAGCTTGTGATCTACGATCACAAGGAGATTGGAGGGACCGATGCTTTGAGACGAGTCTTCTAGGATCCTCATGTCTCCGGATATGAGCTTCCCTGGAAGGAGATGGTGGAGAGATATGCCCCGCTACCTTCAATTTTAGCAGGTATGATAGGTGGTTTCCTTTGTCCTGATAGTAGGGAAAAGGGACTATCAGTTGGATGGGGGAGGATTTTGGAGGATATGCTTCTCCATGGGACCAAATATGCATGGGGATCATGTATGCTTGCCCATCTATACCACGATCTTCATCAAGTCATGTGCACAGATGGGAAGAGTCTCTCTTGCGGAGTTACTCTTTTGCAAATATTTGCATGGGAGCATTTTGTCGTTACACGTCCCATTGTTCGGAGGGATCGTGCCCTTGGGTTCCCATATGTCTATGCATACACATGGCCTCTTGTCCAGCCGAGGTTGGGAAAGTTGGAGTATTGGTG
Source organism: Sequoiadendron giganteum (assembly GCA_007115665.2). Classification (NCBI taxonomy): domain Eukaryota; kingdom Viridiplantae; phylum Streptophyta; class Pinopsida; order Cupressales; family Cupressaceae; genus Sequoiadendron; species Sequoiadendron giganteum. The sequence continues at coordinate 205,230,057 of CM021101.1, forward strand.
ATGTGTGCTAGATGATCTAGATACAGTCATCTAGAGACTGTATGTAGATTGTGATCCCTAGGAGATAGATGATTTAGAGTTGCCCTACCGTACAAGATCCAAATATTTGATTGGACACACTCCATACATTATTGAGCGGTTTTTGGTGATGAGAGTCTTGAGGCAGCTGGGGTTAGTACAGATGATTCCACAGGGTGTGGCACATTATGCTAGGTGCCATGAAGATATACCAGAGTGGGGTCCTATTGTGACCATTGAGGCAACCCAAGTAGAGTATTTGGATTTGCAGCCAGCATAGTGGGCTATTCATCTCGAGGTGACAGATGCAGGGATGACAAACGAGTATGCTGCATATTTTTACACACATCCTTTCCTGAGGTTTACCAGTCTGGAGGAGCCTACCCCATTGATGGGAGGACTAGTTATACAGTGTGGGCGAGGGCAGGGATAGGCATAGGTAGTAGTAGAGTAGCCACAGGGGGAGGCTCTACCAGGGGAAGAGGATGCAGCGGCCATGGATATTGATGAGGAGGGAGATGAGTAGGATGACTCTGGCAGCTAGGATGATAATAGTGATGATAGTGGGGATGACGGAGGTGGTGGGGGTAGAGGACAAAGATATTTATTTGATGTTCCCTTCAGGACGAGGCCATGAACCTCGAGAGTGGTGGACGGGTCAAGTATGTTGGCTCCGTGGATCATTATCAAGGCTCCCTCATAGGGGAAGATTGATGCGTTGCAGGTAGAGGTTCAGAATCTATAGAGTCAGTTGGCATAGGCTCAGGGGACGATCATTCAGCTACAGACATAGATTGCATAGCCACCACCTCCTCACCCACATGTAGCTCAGCTTATGGCCGAGAGGGACAACTTCTGAGAGAGATGTGTACAGGCCGAGGGGGTATCTGAGAGACTTCTCAAATTAGTGGAGAGTACCTCTATTAGAGAGCTCATTGTCGAGGGACTAGAGACTACTTGAGAGGATGAGTATTAGAGGATGAGGTATTTTGAAGTAGTACCACCCAAGAGAAGGATTGCCTTCACACAGTCGGGTACTCGGTCTCGAACCCATTCATGCAGTCACTCCAGGAGTGTTATCGGGAGTGTGGGTTAGCCAGTCAGATGAGAGGTCAGAGCTTCTGGGAGCAGAGATCCATCGAGACCCACTACCTTAGTAGGTAGCAGCAGTCATGTTCCACAACCAGATGCCCCTCAGTGATGAGCATTTTGACATGTTTATTCCATTGTATTTGATATATCTTTTTGAAATATTTGATATCCTTGTATTTTTGGACATTTGTTTTGATGAGATCTATGAGATGTAGTGGTGATTTGATTATGCATGTGTTATAGATGATTTATGCTCATGTTATGGATGCATGTTTATTTCTATATGCTATGTTGTGTATGATTTTCATGATGGATGATGATGCAAATGATTATGTTAATGATTTTCTTTGATTTTATGTATGATAATGCAGGATGTGTTTGAAATGATGCTAGTATGATGATTGTATGATGTAATTTAAAATGATGTTCTTTTATGATGTATGTAGTAAATGCAAGATGCAAGATGTGATGGTGAATATTTTTAATGATATGAAAATGATATGAGGCAATGATGAATGATTTAAATGGATAAATGATATGATTATGAAGATGCATATGACATGGATAATGATGTAATGATGATAATAATGATAACGTTAATAATCATGATAACCTAAATGATGATGTGATATGGATGATATGGATGCAATTTTATTATTATCGTAGATGATCAAAATGCAAATGTAAATGTTAATGTTTATGATGAATGACTTATATACATGATATGAATATAATGAATCAATGAAATGATGATGTAAAGTTAAAATGCAAGAATGATGATAAAATGAACGATGGTGAAATGATGTGAATGAAAATGGAATGGGATGCAATAAATGTCCAGGTGTACTCAATCTTTGTTTTGAAAAGATATACCAGAATTTGGCCAACCCTTAAAAATCTATTGAAACAACCCTCAAAAATGTAAATGAGTTATGCAGTCCTAAAATACAATAATGAACTAGTCTCCTTGTTGCCATTTCATGTTGTGCTTGGTTTTCATCATTGAGCCTTTTGGTATGTTGAAAGTTAGTACAAGCATCAAAGGGTATGTTAGCACTAATGATGACCTGAGTACTGCTTTCATGATTTTTGATATAGAAAATTAATACAAGCATCGAGGTATAATTAAACCAAGAGGACCTGAGTATTGTTTGCATAAACAGACAAAAGTTAACCATTTTCCTATGCAAATTCTGAAATGTCATCAATGATGCATTGTAGTGCATGTCCCATGACAAATTTGCACAATAATAATGATTAGCTTATAGACAACAAGCAAAGAAAAATCATACTTCTTCCTTGTGATTCTAGTTTAGTACATCATTGAACCACTCCAAAGACATGATGCCATCAAATATCAAAACAACAATTGCAACTTATTGCTTTAAGTTTATCATTCATTTTATTCAGATTAATATCATCCAATTTTTAATCATTTGTCAAAAGAGTTATGTAGTCTCATTGTAATTGGACAAGTTTGTTTCTGGATATTTTGATTCTAGACATGTGCTGCTGTTTGCCTATTTTAGAAAAGCTCCACGAAGCGAACTACCCCCTGGTGACCTTGTACTTTGACTCTTGCTAGACACAACTATTGCTAAGGATAATCCTAATTCATCAAGCCATGATGAGATCCTTGTTGTTTCAAGACATTAATGGTGAGGCCCGTATGTGATGTTGATGAAAAAAGATGGATACGCAAGATGAATCCCAATAGATGAGAGAGCCAAAGAAAAACGCAAACAATGGCTATTTACCAGGTTTTCACCGTTTGTTTTTATTGCACTTTTTCCTGATTTTATATATTTTGTTTTTGTTGTTGCCAAGACACCTATTTCCCAAGTTTTCATCAAGGCAACAAATTTTTCTTTCTTTTTTTTGTATTTTTTCTCTTTTTTGATTTTTTTTTTGTATTTTTTTCAGGACTTTTTATATTTTTTTGATATTTTCTCAAGACTTTGTATATTGTTTTTGATATTTTCTCAGGTCTTTTTATATTGTTTTTTAATATTTTCTCAGGCATAAAACTTCTTCAGATGAATGCTGTTGGTTGGATCTTCAAATAGGTCTCCTTCTGCAGTTGACAACTGATATGCCCTCGATCCATATGTTGCAATGATAATGAAAGGCCCCAACCAATTAGGTTTGAACTTGCCTTTCTTTTCCTGATACTATTGATTATGAGGTTTTTCTTTGAGAACCAAGTCACCCACTTGAAAATTTCATGGTTTGACTTTGTGATTGTAGCTGCGAGACATAACTTGTTGATATCCCTTCAAATGATTAACTGCAGTTTGACACTTTTCATCAAACAATTCCAACTCTTGCAACCTTGATACTCTATATTATTCATCATTGATTAGCCCCTTGAGTGATACTCGAAGTGAGGGAATTTCAACTTCTAGTGGTAGAATAGCTTTGCTCCGTAGACCAAAGCATAAGGAGTAGCTCATGTTGGTGTGCAAATACTTGTTTAGTATGCCCATAATGTTGGATTTAATTGGACAAGCAAATCACGTCCTGATTCATTCACTGTCTTCTTCAAAATCTTCAGAATTGTTTTGTTTGAAGCTTCAGCTTGGCCATTCCCTTGTGGATAGTAAGGCATAGAGAACCTGTGTTGGACGTGGAATCTTTCACATAGCTCATCAACATCCTAATTTTTAAATGGTCTTCCATTGTCTGTGATGATGGTGTTGGGAACACCATATTGGTTGATGATATAGTTCAAAATGAATGAAGAGATTTGTTTTCCAGTAATAGTTGTAAGGGGAACAACTTCAATCCACTTAGTGAAATACTCAGTGGTTGTAATGATAAATTTATGTCCATTTGAAGATGATGGGTGTATCTTACCAACCAAGTCCAATCCCCACTAAGCCAAAAGCCATGTTGTGGTGAAAGGTTGTAATTTCTGAGCAGGAGCATGAATGAGATTCCCATGAATTTGACATTTTGCACATTTCTTCACAAAGATGAATGATTCTTTCTCTATGGTTGGCCAGTAATAACCCAGTCGAACAAGTTTCTTTACTAAGGTTAGTCCACTTGAGTGTGTCCCAAAAATTCCACCATGTACCTCTTGTAAGGCCTTTTCAGTTTCATCACATTCGAGACATCTAAGGAGGGTACCATCCATACCACGCCGATATAAGACATCAGCAATTAAGGTGTAACGGGATGATTGACAAATTAAATTTCTTTTCTGATTCCTGGATAAGTCTAAGGATAAAATAGTATCCTTTAGGTAAGTGTAAATTTGGCCATATAAGGGAGAATCAAAACTGGTTAAGTGGCAAATGATTTGAGTTTCTGGATTGTCATGGGTGGGAGAAAATAATTGTTCCATCATACCGTGTTTGATTTTCTGTCAACTGGAGTAGAGAGGCGATTGTTGCCATTGCGTTTGCTGCTTTATTATCAATATGTGGAATCTGTATGAACTTGATATTAACAAATTATTTCTTGAAATTGTCCACCATTCTTTTGTAAGGTATCAACTTTTCATCTTTAGTGTGATATTTGTCATTGATTTGATTTATAACAAGCTGTGGATCACCAAAAACTTGAAGTTCTATGATTTTCCTGTCTACTGCAATTCTAATGCCAATTACTAATGCCTCATATTCAGCTACATTGTTTGTGCAAGGAAAAATCAGCCGATAAGATTTTGGAATTGTATGTCTTTGAGGTGTAATAAAAAGAATCCCGGCTCCTGAACCATCAAAGTAGAGTGCCCACGATTGCTAGATAACTACTGTGAATACATCAGCATCAGGGAAATCTATGTGTGTTGGGTGTTCTGCTGATATTGGTGCTTCCGCTAATTGATCTGCAATTACCTATCCCTTGATAGCTTTTCGATCCACATAATGAATATCAAATTTTATTAGGATCATAACCCATTTAGCCAACCTGCCAGTTAAGGTTACCTTACTTAGAAGATATTTGAGTGGGTCAATCTTAGCCACAAGCTTTATTGTATGAGTGAGCATGTAGTTCCGTAATTTTTGAGAAGTGAATACTACTACTAGGTAGGCTTTTTCAATGAAGGTGTAATTTAGTTCATGACTTGTCAAGGTTTGACAGATGTAATAGATTGCTCGCTCTTTTCTTGAATTGTCTTTCTGTGCCAATAATGCTGCTAAAGACACTTGCGTGGCAGCAATGTATAATATGAGAGGCATGCCTTGCACTGGTGGAATCAATACTAGTGGATTCATGAGATACTGCTTTATTTGATCAAATGCTGCTTCACATTTGTGCTCCCACTTAAATGGAACATTCTTGTGTAAGAGATGTGTAAATGGTAAACTTTTATCCTCCAGTTGAGCAATGAATCTTCAAATGGATTGAAACCATCTCTACAAAGAGCGTAGTTGACTAATGTTTCTTGGTAGTGGCATATCAAGAATTGCTGGTACCTTTGCTGGATCCACTTCAATTCCCTTTTCTGATACAATGTAACCTAACAACTTTCTAGATTTTACTCCAAAGACACATTTCTTTGGATTAAGTCTCACTTTGAATTGTTCCATTCTTTTGAAAATGTTAGATAAGATGTCTATGTGTCTTTCTCTGGTGTTTGACTTGGCAATAATACCATCAACGTAATCTTCCATGAATGTATGCATCATATCATGAAAAATTGTGGTCATTCCTCGTTGGTATGTAGCTCCTACATTCTTTAACCCAAATGGCATTACGTTCCAACAATAGGTACCCCAAGGACATGTGAATGCTATTTTATCTTGATCTTCTAGTGCAATCTTTATTTGGTTGTATCCGGAAAATCCATCCATTAATGAGTACATTGCATGCCCAACAGTCAAATCAACAATCATATCTATGTTTGGCAAGGGGAAGTCATCTTTGGGACATGCCTTGTTCAAATCCCTGAAATCTGTATAAATTATAATCCTTCCGTCTGGCTTTGAAATAGGTACGATATTGGAGATCCATTCTACATAGTCCA
>CM021101.1:205236241-205282039 GCA_007115665.2 Sequoiadendron giganteum
AAGCGCATTTAGTTGATAGAATCATGCATTGGTGAAATAGCGCATTGAAGGTCTGTTTTCACACATAGAGTAGATAGACGCACGCATTGATGGAGTTGTGCATGGCAGCTCTATTTTAGAGCATCCTGGGTTTAAAGTTGTGCATATATGGTTTAGCGCATTGATGGCCTATTTTGGTGCATCCGGTTAATTTTTCTCGAATTGATATTTTGAAGGAACATTGATAATTGTTTGATGATTGTTGCTAGATTAGACAACTAATTGTATGCTTTTAAATAACATCAAGAATAGATTAGCATGTTTTGATAAATTTTCCTTCGTGCTTGAAGAACAAATAGGTCTGATAAATTTGCTTCCATGCGTTATGAAAAAAAAATAGTGATGATAGATTATCTTTCCCGATTGGAAGTCAAATAGATAGATATTGAGTCATGTTGACTGTTAAATTTGTTTCCATGCGATATAAAAAAAAAATAGTAGAAATGATAAATAGATTTTTCTTTCATGCGATATGAAAAGAAAATAGGTGTTAAGTTGATTGAACTAATTCTCTATTGATTACACTAATTGATTTGGCTTTTGATGTACTGATTTGATTAGAGATTGATTGCTGATTGATTTGTATGATTGCTTGATGATTTTGTAAAGGAGGAATTTAACCTCCTCCAGATTAGAGAGATATTCCCTCAGACATGGGAGATGATTCCCCGACTATCACAGGATGATTTAGGGGTGATAGACTAGTGTGCTTTGAGTTCCTTGTTGAGGATCCCACAGTATCGGGTCAACAGGGCACTAGTTAGGGCGTTGGCTGAGAGATGGCACATTGAGCATAACACTTTTCATCTACCAACAAGTGAGATTATGGTGATGCCCGACGACATGTACAGGATTTTGGGTATTCCGATAGTTAGGGAGTTTGTGATCTATGATCACAAGGAGATTGGAGGGACCGTTGCTTTGAGACGAGTCTTCTAGGATCTTCATGTCTCTAGATATGAGTTTCCTTAGAAGGAGATGGTGGAGAGATATGCCCCGCTGCCTTCAATTTTAGCAGGTATGATTAGTGGTTTCCTTTGTCCTGATCGTAGGGAAAAGGGACTATCAGCTGGATGGGGGAGGATTTTGGAGGATATGCTTCTCCATGGGACCAGATATGCATGGGGATCATGTATGCTTGCCCATCTATACCAAAATCTTCATCAGGTCCTGTACAAAGATGGTAAGAGTCTCTCTTGCGGAGTTACTCTTCTCTAGATATTTGCATGGGAGAATTTTGTTGTTACGCATCCCATTGTTCGAAGGGATCGTCCCCTTGGGTTTCCATATGTCTATGCATACATAGGGCCTCTTGTCCAGCCGAGGATGGGCAAGTTGGAGTATTGGTGACGCGTGCTAGATGATCTAGATACAGTCATCTGGAGACTATATGTAGATTGTGATCCATGGGAGACAAATGATCTAGAGTTGCCCTATTGTACGAGATCCAAATATTTGATTGGATGCACCCCATATATCATTGAGCGGTTTTTGGTGATGAGAGTCTTGAGACAGTTGTGGTTAGTACAGATGATGCCATAGGTTGTTGCACATTATGCTAGGCACCGTGAGGATATACTAGAGTGGGGTCCTATTGTGACTATTGAGGCAACCCGAGCAGAGTATTTGGAGTTGCAGCCAATGCAGTGGGCTATTCATCCCAAGGTTACAGATGCAGGGATGACAAACGAGTATGCTACATATTTTTACACACATCCTTTCCCGAGGTTTACCAGTCTGGAGGAGCTTGCCTCATTGATGGGAGGAGTAGTTAGACAACAGGGGTGAGAGGAGGGACATGCATAGGAAGCAGTAGATCAGCCACAGGGGGAGGCTCAGGTAAGGGTAGAGGATGCAACGACCATGGATATTGATGAGGAGGATGATTCTAGTAGTTAGGATGATAATAGTGATGATAGTGGTGATGACAGAGGTGGTGGGGGTGAAGGAAGGAGATATTTATTTGATGTTACCTTCAAGACGAGGCCACAGACCTTGAGAGTTGTGGATCGGCTAAGTACGTCGACTACACAAATCATTATCAGGGCTCCCTTGTAGGGGTAGATTGATGTGTTGTAGGCAGAAGTTCAGACTTTGCGGAGTCATTTGGCATAGGCTCAGGGGACGATTAGTCATCTATAGGCACAGATTGCACAACCACCACCTCCTAACCCATAGGTAGCTCAGCATACGACCGAGAGGGACAACTTCTGAGAGAGATGTGTACAGGCTGAGGGGGTAGTTGAGAGACTTCTTAGATTAGTGGAGAGTACCTTTATTGGAGAGGTCGTTGCCGAGGGACTAGAGACTACTCGAGAGGACGAGTATTACAGGATGAGGTATTTCAAGGCAGTACCACCCAAGAGGAGGATTGCCTTCACACAGTTGGGTACCTGGTCTCTGACCCATTCACACAGTCACTCCAAGAGTGTTACCAAGAGTGTGGGTCAACCAATCACACGAGAGGTCAAAGCTTCTAGGAGTAGACATCCATTGAGACCCACTACCTCAGGAGGTAGCAGAAGTCATGTTCCACGGCTAGATGCCCCTTAGTGATGAGCATTTTGACATGTTTATTCCATTGTATTTGATATATCTTTTTGAAATATTTGATATCTTTGTATTTTTGGACATTTGTTTTGATGAGATCTATGAGATGAAGTGGTGATTTGATTATGAACATGTTATGGATGCATGTTTATTTCTATATGCTATGTTGTGTATGATTTTCATGATGGATGATGATGAAAATGATGATGTTAATGATTTTCTTTCATTTTATGTATGATAATGTAGGATGTGTTTGAAATGATTCTAGTATGATGATTGTATGATGAAATTTAAAATAATGTTCTTTTATGATGTATGTAATAAATGCAAGATGCAAGATGTGATGGTGAATGTTTTTAATGATATGATGCAATGATGAATGCTTTAAATGGATAAATGATATGATTATGAAGATTCATATGACATGGATAATGATGTAATGATGATAATAATGATAATGTTAATAATCATGATAACATAAATGATGATGTGAAATGGATGATATGGATGCAATTTTATTATTACCGTAGATGATGTGATTCAAAATGCAAATGTAAATGTTAATGTTTATGATGAATGAATTATATACATGATATGAATATAATGAATCAATGAAATCATGATGTAAAGTTAAAATGCAAGAATGATGATAAAATGATGTGAATTAAAATGGAATGAGATGCAATAAATGTCCAACTGTACTCAATCTTTGTTTGGAAAAGATATACCAGCATTTGGCCAACCCTCAAAAATCTATTGAAACAACCCCCCAAAATGTAAATGAGTTATGTAGTCCTAAAATGCAATAATGAACTAGTCTCCTTGTTGCCATTTCATGTTGTGCTTGGTTTTCATGATTGAGCCTTTTGATATGTTGAAAGTTAGTACAAGCATCAAAGGGTATGCTAGCACCAATGATGACCTGAGTACTGCTTTCATGATTTTTGATAGAGCAAATTAATACAAGCATCGAGGTATAATTGAACCAAGAGGACCTGAGTATTGTTTGCATAAACAGACAAAAGTTAACCATTTTCCTATGAAAATTCTGAAATGTAATGAATGATGCATTGTAGAGAATGTCCCATGACAAATGTGCACAATACTAATGATTATCTTATAGACAACAAGAAAAGAAAAATCATACTTCTTCCTTGTGATTCTAGTTCAATACATCATTGAACCACTCCAAAGACATGATGCCATCAAATATCAAAACAACAATTGCAACTTATTTCTTTAAGTTTATCATTCATTTTATTTAGATTAAGATCGTCCAATTTTTAATCATCTGTGAAAAGAGTTATGCAGTCTCATTGTAATTGGACAACTTTGTTTCCAGATATTTTGATTCTAGACATGTGTTGTTGTTTGCCTGTTTTAGAAAAGCTCCAAGAAGCGAACTGCCCCTGGTGAACTTGTACTTCGACTCTTGCTAGACACAACTATTGCTAAGGATAATCCTAATTCATCAAGCCATGATGAGATCCTTGTTGTTTCAAGACGGTAATGACGAGGCCTGTATGTGATGTTGATGAAAAAAAGATGGATACGCAATATGAATCCCAATAGATGAGAGAGCCAAAGAAAAATGCAAACAATGCCTATTTGCTAGGTTTTCACCATTTGTTTTTATTGCACTTTTTCCTGATTTTATATATTTTGTTTTTGTTGTTACCAAGATGCATGTTTTCCATGTTTTCATCAAGGCAAAGATTTTTTTTCTTTTTTTTGTATTTTTTCTCTTTTTTGATTTTTTTTTTGTATTTTTTTCAGGACTTTTTATATTTTTTTGATATTTTCTCAAGACTTTGTATATTGTTTTTGATATTTTCTCAGGTCTTTTTATATTGTTTTTTAATATTTTCTCAGGCATAAAACTTCTTCAGATGAATGCTGTTGGTTGGATCTTCAAATAGGTCTCCTTCTGCAGTTGACAACTGATATGCCCTCGATCCATATGTTGCAATGATAATGAAAGGCCCCAACCAATTAGGTTTGAACTTGCCTTTCTTTTCCTGATACTATTGATTATGAGGTTTTTCTTTGAGAACCAAGTCACCCACTTGAAAATTTCATGGTTTGACTTTGTGATTGTAGCTGCGAGACATAACTTGTTGATATCCCTTCAAATGATTAACTGCAGTTTGACACTTTTCATCAAACAATTCCAACTCTTGCAACCTTGATACTCTATATTATTCATCATTGATTAGCCCCTTGAGTGATACTCGAAGTGAGGGAATTTCAACTTCTAGTGGTAGAATAGCTTTGCTCCGTAGACCAAAGCATAAGGAGTAGCTCATGTTGGTGTGCAAATACTTGTTTAGTATGCCCATAATGTTGGATTTAATTGGACAAGCAAATCACGTCCTGATTCATTCACTGTCTTCTTCAAAATCTTCAGAATTGTTTTGTTTGAAGCTTCAGCTTGGCCATTCCCTTGTGGATAGTAAGGCATAGAGAACCTGTGTTGGACGTGGAATCTTTCACATAGCTCATCAACATCCTAATTTTTAAATGGTCTTCCATTGTCTGTGATGATGGTGTTGGGAACACCATATTGGTTGATGATATAGTTCAAAATGAATGAAGAGATTTGTTTTCCAGTAATAGTTGTAAGGGGAACAACTTCAATCCACTTAGTGAAATACTCAGTGGTTGTAATGATAAATTTATGTCCATTTGAAGATGATGGGTGTATCTTACCAACCAAGTCCAATCCCCACTAAGCCAAAAGCCATGTTGTGGTGAAAGGTTGTAATTTCTGAGCAGGAGCATGAATGAGATTCCCATGAATTTGACATTTTGCACATTTCTTCACAAAGATGAATGATTCTTTCTCTATGGTTGGCCAGTAATAACCCAGTCGAACAAGTTTCTTTACTAAGGTTAGTCCACTTGAGTGTGTCCCAAAAATTCCACCATGTACCTCTTGTAAGGCCTTTTCAGTTTCATCACATTCGAGACATCTAAGGAGGGTACCATCCATACCACGCCGATATAAGACATCAGCAATTAAGGTGTAACGGGATGATTGACAAATTAAATTTCTTTTCTGATTCCTGGATAAGTCTAAGGATAAAATAGTATCCTTTAGGTAAGTGTAAATTTGGCCATATAAGGGAGAATCAAAACTGGTTAAGTGGCAAATGATTTGAGTTTCTGGATTGTCATGGGTGGGAGAAAATAATTGTTCCACCAAGAAATCATACCGTGTTTGATTTTCTGTCAACTGGAGTAGAGAGGCGATTGTTGCCATTGCGTTTGCTGCTTTATTATCAATATGTGGAATCTGTATGAACTTGATATTAACAAATTATTTCTTGAAATTGTCCACCATTCTTTTGTAAGGTATCAACTTTTCATCTTTAGTGTGATATTTGTCATTGATTTGATTTATAACAAGCTGTGGATCACCAAAAACTTGAAGTTCTATGATTTTCCTGTCTACTGCAATTCTAATGCCAATTACTAATGCCTCATATTCAGCTACATTGTTTGTGCAAGGAAAAATCAGCCGATAAGATTTTGGAATTGTATGTCTTTGAGGTGTAATAAAAAGAATCCCGGCTCCTGAACCATCAAAGTAGAGTGCCCACGATTGCTAGATAACTACTGTGAATACATCAGCATCAGGGAAATCTATGTGTGTTGGGTGTTCTGCTGATATTGGTGCTTCCGCTAATTGATCTGCAATTACCTATCCCTTGATAGCTTTTCGATCCACATAATGAATATCAAATTTTATTAGGATCATAACCCATTTAGCCAACCTGCCAGTTAAGGTTACCTTACTTAGAAGATATTTGAGTGGGTCAATCTTAGCCACAAGCTTTATTGTATGAGTGAGCATGTAGTTCCGTAATTTTTGAGAAGTGAATACTACTACTAGGTAGGCTTTTTCAATGAAGGTGTAATTTAGTTCATGACTTGTCAAGGTTTGACAGATGTAATAGATTGCTCGCTCTTTTCTTGAATTGTCTTTCTGTGCCAATAATGCTGCTAAAGACACTTGCGTGGCAGCAATGTATAATATGAGAGGCATGCCTTGCACTGGTGGAATCAATACTAGTGGATTCATGAGATACTGCTTTATTTGATCAAATGCTGCTTCACATTTGTGCTCCCACTTAAATGGAACATTCTTGTGTAAGAGATGTGTAAATGGTAAACTTTTATCCTCCAGTTGAGCAATGAATCTTCAAATGGATTGAAACCATCTCTACAAAGAGCGTAGTTGACTAATGTTTCTTGGTAGTGGCATATCAAGAATTGCTGGTACCTTTGCTGGATCCACTTCAATTCCCTTTTCTGATACAATGTAACCTAACAACTTTCTAGATTTTACTCCAAAGACACATTTCTTTGGATTAAGTCTCACTTTGAATTGTTCCATTCTTTTGAAAATGTTAGATAAGATGTCTATGTGTCTTTCTCTGGTGTTTGACTTGGCAATAATACCATCAACGTAATCTTCCATGAATGTATGCATCATATCATGAAAAATTGTGGTCATTCCTCGTTGGTATGTAGCTCCTACATTCTTTAACCCAAATGGCATTACGTTCCAACAATAGGTACCCCAAGGACATGTGAATGCTATTTTATCTTGATCTTCTAGTGCAATCTTTATTTGGTTGTATCCGGAAAATCCATCCATTAATGAGTACATTGCATGCCCAACAGTCAAATCAACAATCATATCTATGTTTGGCAAGGGGAAGTCATCTTTGGGACATGCCTTGTTCAAATCCCTGAAATCTGTATAAATTATAATCCTTCCGTCTGGCTTTGAAATAGGTACGATATTGGAGATCCATTCTACATAGTCCATGGACCGAATAAATCTGAAATCTAAAAGCTTTTTTAATTCCTCTTTAACCAATAATGCAACATGTGGATGCATTTTTACGAGTTTCTATTTTACAGGTTTTGTCTTCAGCATAATGGATAGATGATGCATGATGAGATCTGGGTCTAATCCAGGCGTATCTGCGTAGGACCATACAAAACTGATTTGATTGTCTTTGAGAAATTCCGTGAATCCAGGTACTTCCTTTTCTATTAGAGATGCGGCCAATTGCAATATTTTGGTCATTTCTATAGTACCTATATTGAGTGCCTCTGTTGGTTCGATTAGAATGGATGACCTTTCCTGATAATGCTCCAGAAGAGTGTCAAGTTTCCCATCCTCTGGCACCTTTGAAAGGTTTTCACCATTGGATACACCTTTTATTTTTCTCTTTTCTTGATCTAATACTGCCTTTGTTAGGTTTTCACCATTAGATCTTTGTTTTATATTATTTATTTCACAGTTGAGAAACTTGGCACTTTCCTGTCGAAAACTATGATCTTGTGATTCCCTGGTGGAACTTGTTTCCGATTGGGATGAACAAAGGAAATTTATGATGGTTTCATCATAAGGAAAAGTTGGGACATCAATGGGTGTGATTTGTTCCCAATCGATAAGTTCTGGATGGACCAAAGAAAATGGATCATTAGGATGAGTAAGGTTGCTGGTTGTTAAGGTCATGATATTATTGTTAACTTCATCATAAGGGAGGTCTAGGATGGTATCCTCCTATGAATGATCTATCTCACTCTGAATCGAATCGGTTTCACTTGAGTCATGATCGCTTTATAGAAAGTAGTCAAGCGGAGGCCTTGAGCTTTCCCCTTGTAAGACTACAGGTGTGAATTTGTGTATGACATCCACCCTTTTCTCTGAGATGCAAGTATCATCAGAGAATTTGTCCCATTCATATTCATTGGAGTCAATGTCAGAATTGTTTGCTTGAATTCTCAATTTTTTTTCAATTAACTCCTCTTTAGATATTCCTTGTACTTTTTCTTCCTTTGTATCTTCACCATATCCTAACCCAGTTTTATCATTTGGGTGCATTTCTTTTAGTTGGATAGGTTCAACAATTCCTTCTTTCCTTTTTCTTATAGGGCCATTTCCTTCATAACCCATTTGTTGCATGATAGCATAACCTTTTCCATATTGTTTTGTGGGAAAATTGATGTGTTGCACTGATTCTTCTTCATCTTTGTAGAGCCAATCAAGGATAGCTCTATCTTCCATTTCAGTTTCTTTGATAAAAAATCCATTAAAATTGGTGATGGGAACTGAAGCTGAGGCTAAAGCTATTGTAGCCTGTTGTATGGATGCTGAAGTTTGACCATGGGATCTTGGAGATATGGGTAAATTAGAGAGAGATAAAGAATATTCTCCCACTCCATTATCTTTCAATTTTAGATTGGTGCCAAATTTACTTATCATTTCATTAGCTTGTTCATTGTACTTGGAGGCAGAGATGGCCAAGGCCTCTCTATTGTGCAGGATGAGTGTGTCCTAAGTTGCCCTTAGGTTAGAGAAAGTTTGACTACTAATGTGATCAGCAGGTATTGTTACTTCCTATCCATCATATGGAAAATTCAAGCATTGATGATAAGTGGATGGAACAACTTGCATTTCATGGATCCACGAATGACCCAAGAGTATGTTATAAATTATATCCCGATCTAGAATTGACAAAAGGTATTCTTCACAACATGCCCCACTCTGATTGGTAGCATGATGAGGCCTTTGGAAGTCCTTTCCTCATCATCATATGCCTTGATTGTAATCTTCCTTTGTGAATCTATGGATTCCGTTGAATATCCCAAAGCTAGGACCAATTTCAAAGTACAGATGTTTAGTCCAGCTCCCCCATCTATTAGGACACGTCTAATGCGGGCTTTGTGAACCATGACTTCTAAGTAGAGTGATGAATTATGTGGATGGGTTATGGATGAGTCATCTTTTTCATTAAAGGATAAACATGTGGATGAGGACAAGTGTCCCACCATGGTTTGAAATTTATTGATATCCAGATCAAGGGATACAACTGTATCAACAAGGGCCTTTTCCAGAATGTCCTTATGTGCAGGTGATAACTTTAAAAGTTCCAAGATGGAAATTTGGGCTGATGTTTTTCATAGTTGATCAACCAAATTGTATTGACTTGGGGGGGGAATTGTTGCTTTAGGTGAGCTTCCTTTGACAATGATTTTGGCTTATCCCCTTGTCGTAGCATTGACCTCTTGATATTCTTGCTTACCTTTGATTCAGATAGCATTGATGTGTTGGTCATCAGTAAAAATATAATTGATAATGATGTCATGGATATAATTAACATTCTTGCCCTTGTCACCCGAAGATTCTCCTTTTTGATAATTGGGAAGAGGATCCTTGAATGCTTGATGGTCATTATTAACATTATGTCCCTCAATTGTGATGGTATGGTTATCAATCAAATCCTAAACAATATTCTTTAACCCTTGGCAATTGTTTGTCTTATGACCTATGCACCTATGATAATCACAAAACTGTGAGTCATTCCATGATGGTGGTTTAACTCGAGGCTCATAGTCTCTTTGTGGTGGAAATGTAATAGTGTTTTGATTCAGTAGCTCTTCGAGAATGGATTCCAAAGATTGGCCCAAGGGAGTGAAACTTCGTCAATTCGAAAAGTATGAAGATCTGGGTATATTTGAATTTTGGTTATTGCCAAAATTATTTCCATGATTATTAGTTGTGTTCCCTTCATTGGAAACATTTCCTCGGGTACTAGAATTTCCAGTATTATTGCTATGTTGAACACCTGCTACATTAAGGATGGTAGCCTTTGCATTCATGTTGTTAGCATCCACTATCCCATCATTCACAACATTTTTATTTCGAGTCCAAAATAATGAATTGTCATTGTTGTTATTATGGTTGTTGTTGTTGTTGTTGAACAAATTTTAAATTTCCTTATCAATTTTCAGAACTCCACATTTGATCAAAGCACCTTCAATAGTAATCGCGTTTTCAATCAATTTTTCAAATGATTGAGGATAGTGAAGGTTTAGTCTGTAACTCATTTCTTGATTGAGACTATCGATGAAGATCTCCATATTTTCTGTTTCAGGTTTAGGGTGAGAGTATCTAGCAAACACCCTTCTCCACCTTTGCAAAAATGTAGTGAAAGATTCCCCTACTTTTTGTTTCACCTTACAAAGATAAAGCATGGTTATCAGGTGTTGGATGTTGGAGGAGTATTGTGATATAAACTTGTTTATTAACTCCTCAAAGGTTTTAATGGGGGGACTGATCTTTGAAAGCCACTCCATGGATTGTCCACCCAAACTTTGCGAAAACAATTGAATTAAGTAGGTATCGTCATGAGCGAATTCTAGGCTCATATTTCAAAAATCCCTCACATGTTCAATGGGATTAGTTTTCCCATTATACCTATAAAATTTAGGGATTTCACAATGTTTTGGAAAGGGAATCATTCGAAGACTCCTATCAAAAGGATAAGGAAATATGTCATCCAAAACATACTTCTTCATGGTACCCCCTTGCATTTCTTTTATTTTACCTTGTAATTCCTTGATCTGTTGCGTAAGGGCGCTAAAATCATTAGGAGGAGTTTCAAGATTTTCTTCAATCCCTTCTGTATCAAAATTAGCAGGTAGCTTAGCTCCTTGGTTAGCTAATGAAAGGAAATATCTTTCCTTGTTTCGTTCTAAAATCCTTTCCATAAGAGTATGGAATATGGGATCTTTCTCTACTTCTTAGAGCTTTTCTTTCATGACTTCTTTAGTATTTGAGTTATGACAAGGGATTTCTTCCCTCTCACTATTATCACCCATTTTGCTTACTGTACTTTCATCTTTTTCTATGTGCTTTTGAGACCTCGTGATAATAGGCATAAGCTTTACTCCAATTCTACTATTCTTGATCAAAAGAATGGAATAGTGCAATGTTGACGGATATGAAAGTCGGGATAGAATGAGGATTCTATGACTTTAAAAGATTTTTAATCTTTTAGCTCGTGATTCCCTGATTGAAAGGATGAAAATCCTATTTGTGGGAATTAAACCAAAGATCAAAATTAAAAATGATTTTTCACTTTGTGAGGCTTGATCGTAGCTTTATATAAATATGGATTTGATGGATGCCTAATGTGTTTGAGCTCTCTATTGCATAATTTGATTGGGATGAGTAGCATACATAATTGTAGGTTGGGGAATATAAAAAGAACGAATATGTTGAATGTGGTTGTGCCTTTGAGAAAGAGCTCTTCTTTGAAAGAAGGCTCGTGAGTATAAAGGTTCTATAGCATAATCGTCAGTGAAACCTCTAACATAGTCATGATATCGGTGAATAAAGGTCCTATGTTCAAGCAAGAACTTTTGACTTTGGTATAGAAATTTCCTCTTCTTCAATAACTTCTTATAACCAAGAGATTTCTTTTGCTTTCTAATCTTCCTTTCTAGAGACTTCTTGGCAAAAGTTGCAGACTTCCAAACTCTAAGCATGGAAAAGATGGAAAAGACTAGACTGATATGATTGGTTTCTAAATTTCAAAAAGTTACCTAGGTTTGGAAAACACATGCGCCAAAATAGGGCCCGAATGTGCCAAAACAAAATATCTATGCGCTAAAAGCAGAGCACAGATGCACTGGAATAGATCATGGATGCGCCAAAATAGAGCATGGATGCGCTGAAACAGAGCATGGATGCGCCAAAATAGAGCATAGATGCACTGAAACAGAGCATAGGTGCACTGAAACAGAGCATAGATGCACTGAAATAGAGCAACAATGCACTGAAATAGAGCAACAATGCATCGAAACAAAGAAGCAATGCATTGAAATAGAGTAGCAATGTGCCAAAATAGACTCGAGATGCGCTAAATTATCCATTTAGACTTCCGAGACAGACATGGATTTTTGGATGATCTTAATTTGATTTAAATGTCAAAAACACAACATAGAGAAGCAGACAGATGTTTTGTTAATCCTAAAATCTAAACAAGGAGTGTATGTTCTTGAGATTTTCACAGGTTTTGAACAAAATACACACTTCAGTCAGACTCACTCTTAATTTGTCAAATAGGTCATCATAGTAATCACAACCCACAACTTAAAATCACGTCGACTCACACAGCCATGTCGCCCCCTAGAGGGTGCCCGTGTTTTTGTCTTTTCTAGGTGTGTACTCAAGGTGATGGAAGTGGATACCGAATCCCCTGAGAAAGCAATCTGTGGTGACTATATGGTGAGTGTCTCGGGGGAAGATTCTTCCCTCCCCTTGCATTGTGATTAAAATGATGTTTGGATATTGACTCAGCTAGCTTTCTACACTATGGTTCATAGTCAAGGTTTCCGTTCGATGCGGCAATAGATAAACTCCCTCAGGAGACCTCCCAAACTTTAGAACAAAGGCTTTGGGGATGGTTATCTTTGCACACTACTGTCGAATTGTGGACTTTTCCCGAATTCGCTTTTGATTATAGTGGGTTGAAAAACCTGGCTTTGGTTGTTCCCACTTAGGTCGTTCCTGTAGGGTGAGTACTTTTTCCCACTATGGAAGGCCCTCTAAAGGATGTAATAAAGCATAACATTGCAGAAAAATAAAAAGGAAGTCTGGTATTTTGGTCACCCAGTTAAGGGTAGAGCATAGACCTATTGCCATAGACAAAGCAAACAATGTTCTTTTTAAAGCAGCAAAATGACAATGAACTAAACTAAGTGGAGATATTGCTCCACAATAAGCATGGGGTTCATTTTAATTACAAAAAAAAAAGCATGTGGTGACTACCCTAGGATTGATAGATCCCAAATTTTAAATTTCTATCCTAGGATTGGTTCATTTTGCCTTAAAACTAAAATGAAAGAAATTTTGTCTGCGGATGGCGTTGAAATCAAAATCTCTGTTACAAACCCACTATATACGTTAAGAAAAATCTTGTCAACGGATGGCGTCGGAATCAAAATCTCTGTTTACAAACCCCATGCATGCGCTAAGACAGGTCCCCAATGTGCCGAAACAGTTACTGGATGTGCTGAAAGATCAATAGGGGTTGCTCTAAAACACTCCCTGAAAGCGTAGAAATAGTCCCTGAATGCGCCGAAACAGTCCCTAAATGCGCCGAAACAATTCGGGGATGTGCTAAAAAAAAGATCGTATGCACCGAAGTGCGACTCTAGTCCATCACCTGTAAGAAAAATCTGCAATAAAAAGATTAAAACAGGGGATGCCCCATGGTGAGAACCAAAAATGTGTTGTTAGAAAATATGTATTAACTAAACAAAAAACTAACACACTGATAAGACATTATATTAAAGAAAAACTAATCTAGAAAGCATAAATGCAAACTCTATCAGCTTCTTCGAATTTGTCCGATCGTTCTCTATCTCCAAGGATTTGATTGAAGGTGCTGGCTCTCAGTTGTCTCAGTAGCAACTTGTTGAAATTGAAGCTTAGGAGAATGAGATTAATTGAAATGCATGTGCATGATTAAATGATTTAAGCTATGAAACTGAAATGATATGTGTAACATTAGAATAAATCTGTGGATAAGATCTGCAACTAGAATGAACAATTTTTAATCCTAATTGAATCAAAACTAATCTAAAAATAAAACAATAAAGAATGAATATGAAAACATGATAAAAACTAAACAAACTAAATTGATCTCACCAAATATGCATTCATTCCTTCGAATTATCTCCATTGCTCTTCTCCATTTTTCCTTTTTAGTATTCTTGCCCTCAGATTTTTGTGTTTGATGCAAGCATAACCGTGTTGAATGTCTAAGCAAAATATCGAAGATTGTTTCTTCTCAAACATGTATAATGATTTCGGGGGGAGGAATAATGATAATGACATGCCATTTTATAGATTGTGTGTTTTCGAACGATCAGCTCAGATTGAAAGAGAGATCGATGGACAAGATTGATGAATGCCATGTGATGTGAGTTCTATCAGATAGAACGTGAGTCAGGAAAGACTAAAAATAGAACAAGATCTTAATCTTCAGTTAAGAATCTTTGAAAATAGAAGAAATAGACTTTGAATGTCAAATACAAAGTTAGAAGTTGAAGAATAATGCATTCGAATGCAAACTTGAGTTAATTAATTAAACAAAGATATTTAATGAATAAATGCATACATGCATATGAGTTATAACTAGTTAATCGACTAGTTGTGACAGAGAGTCTTTCTGTAGAGGTGATCAGCAGTTGAACTCAGAGATAACTGGAGAACTAAAAATAGGTCTCAAGTCAGAAGGTGAGTGAATGATTAGATAACTGATTGATAGAGGAATGTGACATAAATAATTAAATATGAATTAAATGTTAATTTAATTCAACATTCAAAAATTGGAGACTTAATTAAATAAATAAAGATAATTTATTTAATTTGACTTTCGAAAAGGGTAGAATTGAATAATTAAATAATAAATATTTAATTATAGTTGAAAAGGGGGTTAAATGAATAATTAAATAAAGATATTTAATTATAGTTGAAAAGTATGATAAAGGGGGTAGTTAAATAATAAATTATTTAATTGATAGAGGATTTAATAAGTTAGCGACATAATTAAATAAATATAATCTATTTAATTAATCAAGTTTGAATAAATGAATTAGTGAATTAATTAAAAAAGGGTATTTAATTAATAGAGAAAATATGTGTTAGAAAGGGTAATTAAATAATTGACATTATTTAATCATGACCACGGACTATAGAAAATTATGTCGAATATGTACTCGCAGGTCTAGACCAATTTTCGGTATCTACAGTTTGCCCCTCTTTGATACAATGTTGTTTCAACGTTGTGTCAAAGAAAATATGGTCCGATCGTGCCCTAGCATGAAATAGGTTAGGGTATGCCCCCTTGGGAAAATTGACATTTTTTGAAAAGCTTAAAAAAAATCAGGAAATATTCCCGATAAGTCAATTTGATAGTCAAAAATGCTATGGAGTCGACGGAATTGAAATTGGAGATGTTTCAGACGAATACGAGTAGTTGGAAAGTGAAAGGCTAAGCGGCCAATAGAGTAGGGCTAAAGAAATGCCATTTCTAACCCACCTATAAATAGGAATTAGGGCTAAAATTTAATCATTTGCACCCGGAGGAGATAGAAAAATTTGAGTTTTTGCTCTGACTGACTGACGAAATGGCGCCTATTCCATACACCAGGCATCGAGGATATCGGATCCAGACCTTCAGAAGGCCAGCTGACACAGGACCACCGGTATGTACTCAAAAATGAACTTTTCAAACTTACTTTTGCATGTATTTTTAGGCATTTAGAAAATTAATAAGCAAATGTGGTGCGTCGTAAATGACGCATATGCCGTCATGATCACCACATCTGACTGCGAAACAACGCATTTGCAAAAATTCGCCATGGCTAGTTTCAATTGATTAGGGAATGACCACATGTGGAGCATTATGCACCGCATGTGTAGTTGTGAAACACATATGCATTAGTAATAGACACATATGTAGTTGTGAACCGCATATGATTTTGTGAGACGCATATGGTGTGGTTTGGTAGATTGAGGAAAATGCACCGCATGTGGTGTAGTGAACCACATGTGCAGTAGTTGGAAAGGGTGTAAGGTAAATATGCGATGCATATGTAATTTGCACCACATATGAGGTGCTATGCAATGCATTTGAAAAAAGGCACTACATTTGTAAATGTGAGCCGCATTTGACTGGTAAAATTTTTGAAAAAAATTTCCAAGGAAAATTTGAAAAAAGCTGACACCTTGGTTAAATTGCAGGTGGTGATAGATCCTATTTACACACGGGAGTCATGACCAGACACATTTGACCTGAGAGATAGGTTAAGCTCTATAGAGATTCGGCTTCTATGGAAGCTAGGCCTACGTCACTGTTTGTCGATGCTTGCCATTTGGGCAAACAAGGGGATGCTGACGACACTTTGCGAGCGATGGCATTTGGAGACATCGCCATTTCATTTATCGACTGGGGAGGCCACTATCACATTGGAGGATGTGTACAAGATTCTGAGACTACCTATTAAAGGTGAGTGGGTTATGTATGATACCCAGCGAGGATTGATGGAGTTAGCACGATTTTACCAGGTGGATGACATTAGTAGGCTCGGGATCGAGCATTATGAGATTAGATGGCCAGTCCTAGCAGACAGATACAATCAGATCGACTGTATCCTATGTACCTTGATCGGGGGTATAGTTCTTCCAGACAACCAAGGACATGGATTTCCAGTAGGATGGGGAGCTATGCTGGTCGGCATGTTAGAGAGTGAGACGAGATATGCATGGGGTCCATGTCTCCTTGGGATGTTGTACTTCCATTTACATGACATTGCCTACAAAGATGCACAGTCATTGAGCTATGGGATGACACTTTTGATGGTATGGGGTTGCGAGAGGATAGCCATCTTTCATCCTCTAGTTACAGTAGAGAGAGAGGAGAGATACCTGTATGTGTTTCAATATACAGGGCATATTACACAGACCCATGTGGGTGACATAGGATACTGGTGACACACCATGGATATTCTTGATCAGTTCACATGGAGACATTACATGGATTATGAGGAGTGGGTGGACGAGGATATACATTTGCCATTTTGCAGATAGACACAGTATCTCATTGGGAGGACTATTTCGAGTGTTCATATTATTGAGCGACATCTGCCAGACAGAGTGCTGAGATAGTTCGGGGAGGTTCAGGATGAGCCTCGGAGTAGAGCAAAGTTTGCTCGGTCATCGAGAGAGGTTCCATGGTGGGGACCCATGATTCTAGTGGCTACTACAGAGATAGACATATAGGCACTTCACCCAGTATAGTGGGGATGGAGAGGTGGATTAGTAGATCTAGGGACCACGGCTGCTTATGACGCATGGTGGGCAGTGCATCACCTGATTCCTTATACAAATCTTGACCAGCCAGCACTAGTCAAGAGATGAGGCACAGGGCCTAGAGGACATCGGAGAGGTGGGGGTGCCAGAGTGGGTAGAGTTGGTGGTGGAGGTGATGGAGATGATGGCAGAGGTAGAGGTAGAGGTGAGAGACAAGGATGGAGAGGGGATCAGGCAGGTGGACATGCACCTATTAAGGAGGCAGTAGCAGGTGATGTACTGATGGTAGATATCAGAGGGAGAGTGAATGCATAGGCTGGGGGTGACCATGTTGCAGTGGAGGTAGTGGTTGAGGAGCGTGTAGAGGTAGATGTCAGAGTAGCAGATGTTGCAGAGGACTCTGATGCTGACATGGATGTGTCTATAGACCCTCTAGGTATTTTGGTAGGATATGGAGAGGAGGATATTGAGGATGATGTTGAGGAGGAGGCATCGATGGAGGAGTAGGAGAGATAGCTCAGAGATTGGATTGTAGAGGGGAGACGAGATGAGGATGCTCCTAGAGATGGTGATAGGGAGGCTTTGGAGGAGAGACTCAGACTTATGACTGTAGAGTTTGAGGTGATGAGACTAGAGTTAGACAGTGTCTACATGGAGAGGGATAGTGCATATGCAGAGAGGGACAGTGCATGTACAGAGAGGGACAGTGCTCTCATGGAGAGAGACCAGGCTATAATGGGGAGACATGAGATAGAGTAGCAGTTCATAGAGGTTAGATGCCTTTGCAGTGGGTCTTCATCTGATGGAATGGTACGAGAGTTGATTAGAGCAGTGGAGAGAGCTACGTACTACAGAGATCTTTATGAGGTAACAGTGCCGGCAGAGAGACGGGCTCCTACATTTTTAGAGGTGCGTAGTCAGGGCAGGAGTCATACTCAAAGTCAGAGGACACAGAGTATAGAGGGGGTGGTAGGACCATTGAGGATAGGTCCATATGATAGGCCTTCCACCTCACAGAGGCCACCTTCGAGTGTTTTCCCACCACCATCACCACATGACAACAGGGGTAGTGGGACATGATGATAGGGACTTATGTAGACATTTGTATTTTGATCAGAGAGCCTGCAAGCTCATGTTGTATTTATTAATACATTCAGACATTGTATTGTGACACATTTTTTTTTGAGTGATATATATATATGATTTTGGCGGCTTCTACATGATATGCAATTCTATGTGATGGATGATGCTTTATTTCTACATGATTATGTTTCCTAAATGATGTATATACATGTGTTATGAATGAAATGTTTCTACATGTTTATGAGTTATGCATTTTATAAGGATGTTATGGATGATTCTATTTACTTATGATAATGAATGCAAATGTCTATATGATGCTTATTTACATGTGTGGTAATATGTACGTGCAATGGTTACCTTATATGATGATGCAATGCAAATATGTAAAATGTATGATAATGCAAATGATCTAATGTTGTTATTGTGTCATAGACCTTATCTTTATGTCAAAGAAGAGAAATGTTAGGATGAAATTAATTCAAAATGTTAATAAGAAATAATTAAAGTGTGATTGACGAAGAAAATGATATAATGAAAGTTGATCGATTGAGAAAAAGATATAATCTTCGATATATTGCCAAATAAACTATACTTTCTTGTTATCATCATTGGGCGGGACATGACACAGATGGATAGTACACACTATGATACGAGATAGACCATAGTGTACAAAGTTATCCACCTGTGAAAAACAAACAGTCATAGACAAGGAGTGTCTTAACTCAGACTAAGGACAAGATGCTCCAATCGTTTTGTCGAGACAAACCACAGACATCAGACAAATAAAAGATGGGTCATGAGACATCATTGCTCCTATAAATCCTTGATTGGACATCCTTGAGGAAACTAGTAACATGACTCAAAAACCAATGTTAAAAGGATAGTTGACAGACAATAGCCAAAGAAAAAGAGTCCTGAGACATTTTTGCTTCTCTAAATCCTTCAAGGGACATCATTGAGAAAGCTAGTAATAGGATCTTGCACAAATTGATAAAATGATAAGACAAAATAAGATATAAAGTCATAAAGCCAAATAAAATTATTTTCCAAAACTTGATCTTATGGGATTGTTTGATGTTGATGTTTGACATAGCCTAATGTTTGAGAATGACACATACCGCATAAGACGTTGAGTTTGGTTTCGACCTGGTGACTTCTGTATAAGGCATGACAAATCCTGGTTTCAGTAAGACACGTGTCGTATAAGACGTTGGAGTCTGATGACATTGAAGTGACAAGCCACATGAGACTATGACAATATGATGACATCTGTTTGACAAGAAAGACATATCTTGTGTAAGACATAGGTTGATCAGTTTGACAATGTGTTTGATATTGACTTGATGACTATTGAGACATTTTTCCTTATTGTTGCATGACTTGTTTTGATTCCTTGACTGATAAACTGTGTGTGTGTGTGTTGACTGTGTATGACATGAGATGATACCTTAAACTATGATATGCAACTTGTGTGATAATTATTGTGAATGAACCCTATTGGACTGACCTAGTGTGGTCTCAGGAGCTCATCAATTGATTAGCCTTGCCTATGTTGTACACGCAGAGACCTCGTAGTTCAACACGACCAATGACTTTGAATGTACAAAGAATTGTGATTTTTATGTGTGTGATACATGACAAACCTAGATTGACTGACCTAATGCCTTAGGGGCACATCGATTGATGGCCTTGCCTACGTCCCAGTCGCAGAGGCAACGTAGTTTGACTAAAGTCTACGACTAACTTAACATGACCGACTTGACATGATGGACTTGACATGATTGACTTGACATGATGGACTAGACATGATTGACTTGACATGATGGACTAGACATGACTGACATGACATGTTTTGACTTTGTTTCTTTTGGGATTTTCTGACTGTTTTTATTTTTTTGGATTTTTGATGTTTTCTAATAATTTTGGGAATTTGCAGGACATTTTTGATGGGGTGACATTATGCACAAGGTGTTAGGGCATAGAACAAGGATTTTCCCCCAGTCAGGAAGATGTTTGGAAAATGGAGTGGATAATGTGACAGAATAGACGCTAGATGTCAATCGTTCCAAGGAATGGACAAGACAACCATTTATTATGAGTGATGGTGAAAAAGTCCGATTAGAATGATGGTAGATGGAAGAGTGAGCTTGACTACACATGGCGCCTGTTTGCTAGGTTTTTACCATGGTACTTATCCATAGCGCCACCGAAGCAGTTTTCACTAGTGGATGGATTTATTTCTCTTTACTTTTTTTTGATTTTCTCAATTTTTTTTTTTTTTTGGTGTTACAAAGATGCCTGTTTACCAGGTTTTCATCAAGGTAATTATTATTTTTTTTTTTTGGTTTTTTTTGTATTTTTCTAGATTAAGACACGGATTCTCAGAGACTAAGCATAGAACCTTTTTAGATGCAGAATGTTGATAGGGGACAAAATCAGCTCTCCTTCAAGAGTAGAGAGTTGGTACACTCCTGATCCAAAGGTTTCTGTGACAATGTATGGCCCCAACCAGTTAGGCTCAAACTTACCTGGTTTCTCTCTTTCAACTTGGTTCTTAGGATTCTCCATTAATACCAGGTCACCAATGTCAAAGTGTCTATTGGGAACCTTCCTATTGTAATTATGACGAAGACGATTCTGATATGCTTGTAAATGATCTAATGCTTTCTGTCTTTGCTCATCCAACATTTCTAGCTCTTGTAACCTAGAGACACAGTATTCTTCATCGTCTACGTGACCCTTCAAGGATATCCGTAGAGAAGGTATTTCAACCTCAATAGGTAAGATAGCTTCAGACCCAAATACGAGGGAATACGAAGTGGCACCGGTGGGAGTATGGATGATTGTGTGATAAGCCCATAAGGCAGGATTAAGTTGTAGATGCCAGTCACAACCAGCGTCATTGATAGTCTTCTTAAGGATTCTAACAATAGTCTTATTAGATGCCTCAGCTTGGCCATTACCTTGTGGGTAATATGGAGTGGAGAAATGGTGTTTGATGTGGAATTCTTCACATAAATGGCATACTTCTTGGTTCTTGAATGGGCAGCCATTTTCTGTGATTATGGATTGAGGTACACCATACCGACAAATGATATAGTTTAGGATAAACTTATATATTTGTGTGTCAGTTATGTATTTCATGGGAATAGCTTCAATCCACTTAGTGAAGTATTCGGTGGCAGTGATGATGAATTTGTGGCCATTGGATGATGAAGAGTGTATCTTACCTATGAGGTCAAGTCCCCATTGGGTGAAGGGCCATGGTGAAGTAATTGGATGAAGTTCCTACGTTGGCGCTCTTATCAAGTCTCCATGTATTTGACATTGTCTACATTTCTTTACAAAGATGTATGAGTCTTTCTCCATCGTAGGCCAATAGTAACCTAGTCTCATAATCTTGTGAGCTAGAGTAGGACCACTTGAATGAGATCTGCATATACCCTCGTGTACCACTCACAAAGTTGTTTGTGCTTCTTCAACATCGAGACATCTCATAAGGGCGTTATCTAAGGTGTGTCTATACAGGGTTTCTCCGATGATGGTGTACTTGGCTGACTTTTGGATGAAGGTTCAACGTTGGTTATTAGATAAGTCTTGAGGTAGGGTTTGGTCAGTGAGGTAATCGAATATGTCTTTATACCAAGGAGATGTAGGACCAACAATGGTACACACTATCGCAATATTAGGGACATCATAAGCGGGGACCAAAAATTGTTCAACCAGAAACTCAAACTTAGGCACATTACTCAGAATATCCAATAAGGAACCCATGGTTGCCATAGCATCTGTAGCTCTATTCTAGATACATGGTATCTATTGAAAAGTTATGTCATTGAAATACTATTTGAAACTATCAGCCATTCACTTGTACGGTGCCAAATTTTCATCCTTAGTCTCATAGTCATCATTTACCTATCGGATTACAAGTTGAGAGTCGCCAAAGACATGCAGGCTCTTAATTTTCCATTGAGTTGCTATTTTTAACCCTGTTACTAAGGCTTTGTATTTTGCTATATTGTTGGTACAAGGGAAAGAAATCCTGAATGATTTGGGAATGGTATCACCTTGAGGTGTGACAAATAAGATACCAGCTCCTGAACCATGATTTGTATGTGACCCATCAAAGTACAGTTTCCATTCATTTTTAATGTCAATGTTGAAGAGAAATTCAACTGGAAAGTCTGCCACTAATGGATGGTCTTCTTTTATAGGTGCATCAACTAGTTGATTTGCAATCACCTGTCCTTTTATAGCCTTCCTTTTGACATACTGAATGTCATACTCGCTAAGTATCATAACCCATTTAGCCAATCGACCGATTAAAGGTGCCTTACTTAGGAGGTATTTAAGTGGATCAATCTTCGCAACCAACATTGTTTGTTGATTGAGCATATAGTGCCAAAGTTTTTGGGTAGCAAAAACTACCACAAGGCAAGCACATTCTATGTTACTATAATTCAATTCATAACCGACTAATGTACGACTGATATAATAAACCGTTCTCTCATGACCTTGATCATCATGTTGTGCGAGAAGAGCCCCTAATGCTGACTGAGTTGCTGATATATAAAGTATAAATGGTTTTCCCTCTGTAGGTGTCATTAATACTGGTGGAGTAAGCAAATAGTCCTTGATTTGCTGGAAGGCCTCTTGGCATTTAGGTGTCCACACAAATGGTACTCCTTTCTTGAGTAGATGCTGAAATGGATGTATTTTATCCTCTAGTTGTACTATGACACACCTAATTGACTATAATCTTCCTTGTAGAGTTCTAAGTTGACCAATTCTAGTTGGAGGAGGCATTTCTATGATAGCTCTTACCTTCTTTGGATCCACTTCAATGCCTCTTCGAGAGATGATATAACCTAACAGTTTTCCTGATTTCACCCCAAAGACACACTTCTTCAGATTTAGCCTGACATTGTAATTCTCTAGCCTTTGGAATATCTTGTCTAAAACTTTCACATGATCCTCTCTTGTTTCTGATTTTTCTATAATGTCATCGACATTATCTTCCATAAACGTATGTACAAAGTCATGGAAAATCATAGTCATGGCCTGTTGATAGGTGGCTCCTGCATTCTTAAGGCTAAACGGCATAAAATTCCAATAATATGTGCCCCATGGACATGTGAAAGCTGTTTTGTGTTGGTCTTCAGGTGCTATTTTAATTTGGTTGTATCCAGAGAAACCATCCATAAGGGATAGCATCTCGTATCCTGCTGTCAGATCCACGATCATGTCGATATTTGGCAAAGGAAAGTCATCCTTAGGGCATGCCTTATTGATGTCTCTAAAGTCAGTGCAAATGCAAAAGCCCCCAATTGGCTTAGTCATTGGTACAATATTTGATATCCAATCTGCATAGTCTATTGTCCTTATGAACCCTACATCCAAGAATTTCTTAAGTTCTATCTTGACCAATAGAGCAATTTGCGGATGCATTTTCCTCAACTTCTGTTTGACTAGTTTGATACCTAGCTGTAGTGGTAGATGATGCAATATTAGGTCTGGATCCAACCCAGGCATGTCAGCATACAACCATGTAAAGTTTATTTGTCTCTTTGTGAAGAAGTCTTTAAACTCATTTTTTTCTGTCTCTGTTAAAGAAGCTGCAAAATATACCTTCTGAGGATTTTCTTCTGTACCTATGTTGACTTCAATAGATTCTTCTACTAGCATCAGTGACTTTTCTTGTTCAAAGGGGAGAATATTTAAACCTCTATCCTTGGGTGCCTCAGAGAGGTTTTCACCCTCGGATACGTCCTTTCTTTTGAATTTTTCATTGTCCAAAGGCACCTTTCGGTTTTCACCTAGGTACTCATCATTTTTATTTTCATTGTATTTTTTCTTTTCATTCTCATTTTTGTGACTAGAGGTGTAAATAGACTCCCTGAAATATGCTTTACCGTCCAAGTCTATGGTAAAACCTGCCTTATGATCCCCTCTTGGTATACCTTCTCTAAGTCCCATGAACTCAGCAATTGCTTCATCGTTCTCGAATGTATCTATGATAGGTGTACCTTGTTGATCCCAGTTGATAAGTTTGGGATAGATAAGGGGCATGTCATCATCGGAGTTCCTAAAGGTAGCTGCAGACAAGGTGAGTATAGAATGATTGACATGGTCACAGAAGTTTTGGACCAAATCCTTCTTGTTATTTCTCCTAGGGGTAGGGATGCTCTGATGTGGGACTATAGTGAGGGTGGATTCGTCAGAAGATGGTTGATTATGTGCCCAAGATGAATGATCAAGGGTTTCCCAATAATAGTTCTCTTACCATTCTGCCTTTGATAAGTGTTTCTTAGGATGAGGACTAGATTGTTTTGGTATAGGTTTCACGTTGAGGTCCAATTCTCCAAATAGGGCATCGATATTCATGGTGCTAGTAGATGAAAGGGATTCCCATTCATCATCGCTAGAGTAAAGGGATTCATCATAAATTGGAGGTTTGTCATAGATTGGGGGTTTGTCAAAAACTGGGGGTAGTGGTTCATGAGATGTCTCAATGCCAGTATATTCACTCACTTCCTCTTGAAACGATGATGAAGTACCAGGACACCCAATTCTAAGCAGTTGACACCCTAAGCCTAGATATTTCGGTCGTGGATAGATAGTAATCGGTTCTATCCTTCCATTTTGATATAATCCTAATCCATTGTGCCTGTCATAGCCTTCCTTTTGCATTATCTTAAATCTTTTCCCATACTAATCCTTGGCTATTTGAATAGACGGGGAGTGGTATTCATTTTCTTCTTGATATAACTAGGAATTACTTTGATCCACAACTTTTTCACTTAACTCTCCCCATTTGGTTAATGTCATTGTAGGGGGAACATGAAATGTGACCACTGACTGTCTTCTATCTGCCATAGGTAAGCCATACACCTTAGGTGGAATCAATTGAGTGATGCAGTATGAGGCCTTTATATTATATTCACCGCAACCCTTGTCTTGGATCTCAAGTTTAGGAATGGATGATGGTGGTTGGAATGAAATGGACTTAGTGAGACGTGATGGGTCAATGTATTGGGATAAAATGGATGATGAGGCCTCTTGGTTAATGGGTACTTGTCATGGTGGAAGGTCCCTTAGGCTTGTACAATATTGGAAAGGATCTGGATCACCATCAATAGTGATCTCAGTGCCATTATAGGGGAACTTGAGACATTGATGGTATGTTGAAGGGGCAACTCTCATTGTGTGTATCCAAGGTCTACCTAACAACAAGTTGTATGGAAGGGTGAGATCCAAGACTTGGAAGCTGGTGTTCAAGATAGCTAGGCCAATTCTGATAGGGAGCGTTACAAATCCTTTGGATGACCTTTCTTCATCATCATAAGCCTTAATGACTATACTCTTGGAAGTGTCTACATAGTCTTCTGAGAATCCTAATGCCTTAACCAATTTAAGGGTACATAGGTTCAAACCTGCTCCTCCGTCTACCAAGACTCATCAGACTTTGTTTTGATGGATTAAGACTTCAAGATGTAAGGGGTCATTATGATCTAACTTTTCAGTTGAGTAGTCCTGTTGAGAAAATGTTGCATGGTGTGAGTTGGTCTTATATCCCACCATTTCTTCGAAACGATTGACATCTAAGTCTATAGGAACAGCTGTGTTCTATAGAGCTTTGTCAAGAATGGATCTATGTTGAGGGGATAAGGTCAACAATTCCAAGATAGATATTTGTGTGGGGGTTTTACTCAATTGATCGAGAAGGTTGTACTTGAACTTGGAAGTTTGGGTAGATGGCTCTGAAGAAGGACCAGGAATAGTAATCTTAGTTTTGCGTGTGTTTACATCACATTCTGGATGCTTCTTAGTGGTGAAGGTATTGACATTCTCATTTGCAGCTCGGAGGTGGTTTATGATCGTTTGTTTACCATAGTCATACTTGGTATTGTTATAGTTGGCAAATGGATTATTCGGGGGTCCCGAACTGGAGGATTTTCCTTTTGTGTGGTCATGTAACGGGTCCATGAAGACCTTATGATCACTGTTCTTAGTGTTTTTCTGCCCACCAACCTTTATGGTTCCATTTTCAACAAAGTCTTGTATGATGTTCTTGAGTTGACAACATTGTTGGAGGTTGTGCCCTTTGGTTCGATGATAGTCACAAAAAGAGTTATCGTCCCACCATGAAGGTTTGAACTGTCCAGGATCATACTCTCTTGGTTCCAAAGGTTTGATAAGATTGTGTTTAATCAACTCTTTGAAAATAGTCTCAATTGGTTGTCCCAAAGGTGTAAATTCATGTGTAGGAAATATCCTTTGTTGTGGTCTTTGTTGTTGTGAATTTTGGACATAGTTAGCATGTTGATCTGGACTGTTCATTGTGTCTTGATTGGGATTGTAACCCCTAAGGGTGATAAATGGTCCTGTATGTATGTGTTTAGCATCAACAATGCCGTCATTTGTAACATTCTTGTTCCTAGACCAGAATTTATTTCTATCATTTGGCGTTTTGATGTTGGACAACCTGATTTCTGCTGGGTACTTTCATTTCTCTTTTGTCTATAAGGCCTTTCTCGAGGATGATTCCTTTTTGCACTAAGTCTGAGAATCACGTACAACAATGTACCCTTAGATCACTTTGCAATTTGGGGTTGATGTTCTCTAGGAATATTGTGACCTTTTATTTTTTCGGTATTTCAACTGGACACCTACTAGCTAGAATTCACCATCTTTGGAGGAAAGTGGTGAAATTTTTGCCATCTTCTTGTGTCGTGTGGCACAAGGTTGCAATTGTTACCTCATTGTCTATGTTAAAGGTGAAATGTTCGATAAAATTCTCAGCTAATTCACCCCAATATCGTATACCATATGGGAGTTTAGAGAACCATTCCAGTCCTATCCCGACAAGGGTTTGTGGAAATAGTCTCATCAAGTATGTGGGGTCATATGATATGTCCATGAATGCTGTAGAGAACTCTCTAATATGTTCTATAGGATTCTTTCTCCCATTATACTTAGGAAAAACCGGTATATTATATCCATGGGGAAAAGGTGTCATATAGAGTGCTTTATCAAATGGACATGGACATAGGTCTTGTGCTGAGATAGTTCATTTTCCAGACATAGACATGTTGTCCATCTGCTATTGAAGAGCTTGAATTTTGTTTTGAAGGACATCGACTTGTATCAAAGACATGGTGTTTGTGTTATTTGGATCAATATAGGTGTTCTGATATGCCATGTTTTGTGATGGGTTATGATTGGGTGAGGGAATATATCCTGTGAAAATGTTCTGATTCGGGATAGGGATATTTCCTGTCTGAATGGTCTGAGTTGGTATCAGAATGCTTCCTGTCTGAATTGTCTGATTTGGTATAGGGATGCTTCTTGTCTGAATGATTTGGTTCAGTATAGGTATATTCTCGCCAACCTTGGATCTCTTAGTAGTCGTGTTGATGCCAAAGGGGTTGGAGGAAGTTGCGCCCGCAGAGAATTGTAAACCTTGTGTTATGTTAAAAGGATTTGTGTTTACAATTGACGATGTTTGAGTTGGTATACTTGTTGGTATCGCTGCGGTTATTTGGGGAATAGAGATAGTTGATGTTGCAGTTTGGGATGGTTGGGTTGACTGTGTTTGAAAGGTACGAATATCAAATCCTATGGGTAGTTTAGCACCGTCTGCTAGCAATTTTGCTAGATAGCAATGAGGATCATTTAGCAAACATTCATCCAAAAAGGATGCGAATTCGGGATCTTGAACTGTTGCATCTATGTCTTCTATCTAAATCTGACCATGTGTGTCTCTAGTGACATGTTTTTCTAGCAAAGGCTGGTGTGGTCATTTACTTCTTGACGGTTGGTTTCTAAATGGATTGATGAATTCGTTGAGGTCTATCATTGCTTTGTGTTTCTTTTGGGATCTTGTTTCGACCATGAAAGATGTTGCTCAAAATGGGGAATGCAGACTATGTCTAAAATTGATATGACCTATGTCTATGTTTTTGGATTTTTTTGACACTAAATAACGTTGCTAAAATGGTTCTAAAAAGACATATACTAAGATGACGTGTGACAAGATGGACAATATGAAAAATGCGAGTAGATTATGACGATAAATGAGTCTAAGAAGAGTATAACCTACCACCTAATGGAATAAATGCATGCAAAGACTTGTTTGTGACCAAGGAACCTGATTGTATGACAAGGATGGTAACTAAGACCTTTACTGTAGCTAAGACGGATATGACACCTAATGATGGTAACTAAGATGTATATGACACCTAAAGATGGTAACTAAGATGTATATGACACCTAATGATGGTAACTAAGATGTATATGACACCTAATGATGCAAGGTTTTGAGCAAAATTTTTAGTTTCTAATCCAAGGTTGACTTTAAAAACCTAAAGCAAAAAGTGACAATGATGTTTTAGACTCAGCTCGCAGGTTTTTGATGTTTTCTGATGACAGTCAAATGCAGTTCACTAGAAATTTACGATTCAAAATTTCACGGATGCATTTTTTTGATAGTTGTGGTTTTTCCTATGGAAAATGCAGTTTACTAAGACACATGCAGTTTAAAAACTTACAGATGCGGTTTTAAAACTGACAGTTGCGGCTTGCATGCACATATGCGACTTAGGATATGATAGTTGCGACTCGTAATATGCAGACTGAAGTGTGAATGTTTTGATAGCCAGATGTGGCGTTTCCCCTAATAGATGCGACTCTCTATGACACATGCGGTGATTAAACTGACAATTGCGACTCTGTTTTCTGACAGTTGAAATTTTCTTAAAAATTATTGACTGACTTTGGTTGTTTGATCAAGATTTTGATGAATATAGCAAACAACAAACATATCAATCAATTTATTTTCAATTTTATGATGGGAGGACTGTTTAAGACTCGAAAACATGTACAACCTAGGCTTTGAGGACAATATTTGTTGAATTCTTACTTGGATTTCTCTGGCTACACATATTTATGGTGAATGACTAGTAGCTTGACCCCATTGGCTCCCCTCCACGACACTCACTTATACGGGGCAGCCAAGCTACTGTATCCATGAAACTCCCATGGCATACATTTCGTTTCCACACATAAACCGTAAATATGTAAGATGGCTTCACAGGGCCGACCTTGCTGCACCAACAAATAGGTAGGATTTTGGTAACTCTAAAACAAGGTGTTTAATAAGGGCATTCCATTCATGGGACACTATCCAACATCAGTGAGATTCCATTTCTATCCATCTCATTGGAATAGTGCACGTGATTCGTGGGGTTTCCCCAAGAATCCTCTTTTATATACCGGCTGGAAGTCGCTTGGCTTTAGCGTGCTACTGATCTGAGTCGTCTTGGGGTGAGTACTTTTTCCCACCAAGATAGGCCCAAGTTCTAGAGTTAGCAACCATTTCTCTTACACCCAGGATCGCATGACTATGTAAGGGGAGAGGATACTTCGGTGTACTGAATCATAAGGGTTTATAGATATGTGCAAAGCACCAAACAAATAAGACAGTGGTTCTTTTTAATCCAAATGACAATTTTCTATCTATCAATCAGAAAATTCATTTTAAGCTCCACGATAATTGTCTATCTATCAAAGAAAACTTGCTAAATAAATAAAAATATAGGCATTAGGTCCTGCATGCAAATTTATCAGTAGTTTATGGTCTTCAGCTTTCGTCCTACAAAAAATTGTCTTAGGTTTTTAAATGTCTTCAAAGCTTCATCCTGCAAACACTATGTTATTCCACCTTAACACAATTGACACAAATATTAGCGAAAACCCAAACAAGCTAATAAAAATGAAAAGTGAAAATATGGATGTATGAAAATTGATAAAAAAGTGAAAAAGTGTTACCAGCCAGATGCGGTTCAACTGTTGACAGGTGGATGCGGCTCATGAATTTGTTGACAAGCGGATGCAGTTCATGACTTCGCGGATGCGGTTTCCTATGGCGGATGCATCATTTTTTTTTATAGATGCAGCTCGCAGATATAGATGCGTCATTTCCCTTAACAAATGTGGTGCACCGTACAGAAAATCTGCAAAAACCAGAAGACAACAAACGAAAAAAATAGAAAAACGAAAAAAAGATGTGCGGATTTTGAAGTGTGTTCATGTTGGGTTCACCAAATGTAACATTAGAATAAATTTGTGGATAAGATCTGCAACTAGAACGAACAATTGTTAATCCTAATCTAAATCAAAACTAATCTAAAAATCAAACAATAAAGAATGAATATGAAAACATGATAAAAACTAAACAAACTGAATTGATCTCACTGAATATGCATTCATTCCTTCGAATTATCTCCATTCCTCTTCTCCATTTTTCCTTTTTAGTATTCTTGCCCTCAGATTTATGTGTTTGATGCAAGCATAACCATGTTGAATGTCTAAGCAAAATATCAAAGATTGTTTCTTCTCAAACATGTATAATGATTTCGGGAGGAGGAATAATGATAATGACATGCCATTTTATAGATTGTGTGTTTTCGAACGATCGGCTCAGATTGAAAGAAAGATCAACGGATGAGATTGATGAATGCCATGCAATGTGAGTTCTATTAGATAGAATGTGAGTCAGGAAAGACTAAAAATAGAACAAGATCTTAATCTTCAGTTAAGAATCTTCGAAAATAGAAGAAATAGACTTTGAATGTCAAATACAAAGTTAGAAGTTAAAAAATAATGCATTCGAATGCAAACTTGAGTTAATTAATTAAATAAAGATATTTAATTAATAAACGCATACATGCATATGAGTTAGAACTAGTTAATCAACTAGTTGTGACAAAAAGTCTTTCTGCAGAGATGATTAGCAATTGAATTCAGAGATAAATGGAGAACTAAAAATAGGTCTCAAGTTAGAAGGTGAGTGAATGATTAGATAATTGATTGATAGAGGAACGTGACATAAATAATTAAATATGAATTAAATGTTAATTTAATTCAACATTCAAAAATAGGAGACTTAATTAAATAAATAAAGATAATTTATTTAATTTGACTTTTGAACAGGGTAGAATTGAATAATTAAATAATAAATATTTAATTATAGTTGAAAAGGGGGTTAAATGAATAATTAAATAAAGATATTTAATTATAGTTGAAAAGTATGATAAAGGGGTTAATTAAATAATAAATTATTTAATTGATAGAGGATTTAATAAGTTAGCGACATAATTAAATATATATGATTTATTTAATTAATCAAGTTTGAATAAATGAATTAGTGAATTAATTAAAAAAGGGTATTTAATTAATAGAGGAAATATGTGTTAGAAAGGGTAATTAAATAATTGACATTATTATTCATGACCATGGACAATAGAAAATTATGTCGAATATGTACTCACAGGTCTAGACCAATTTTTGGTATCTACAATATGATTCTAGAATGCTGATAATATTTAAATGCAACTATAATGATTGCGTATGAAATCTAAGATTCGAGGTCCTTTTCATCTCATAAGAGGGTTGTATTTATAGATTTTTGGAGGCAAAAATCCAATTGGCAAGGATCAACGGTTGAGTTGAGACTTGTTAAGATGAATGGCGAGAGATCGAGAAGTTGAAAGAAAGATGAAAGATTAAGAAAAAGATGGAAGATATTTCCATAAATTAAATAAATAATATTTAACTATGTGTGAAAGATGATAAAAAGTGCTTTAATTAAATATATAAAATACTTAATTAAATATGAGAAGAAGAAATTTTTTAATTAAATATTATAGAATATTTAACTATGGAGGAAAGAAAGCTTTTAATTAAATATTTTTGGAATATTTAATTAAGTGGAAAAGAATAAAGAATTAGAAAGAAAGCGTTTTAATTAAATATTGGAAATATTTAATTTATGGAGAAAAGAAGAATATCATTTAAATTTAGAATTTAAATTTGTGATAATTAATATAAATAAATTGTGAAATCTATTTATTTAATTAAGAGGAAAATAGAAATAATTAAATAAACTTATTTATTTAATTAAAGTAGAAGAATTGGAAAAATGAACAATATAAATAAATAATTAAATTTATTTATATGTAGATGACTTAAGAATATTAATTAAATAATTCATATTTAATTAATTAACAGGTTTGATTAACCATGACCATTTTTAGATGTTTACACACTCCACAACATAATGGTGTTTTTGAAAGGAAGAATATAACCCTTAAGGAGATGGCTAGCTACATGATTCATGCTCGTTCTCTTAGTCCTCAATGTTGGGTAGAAGCTATGAGTTGTGCCAATCACATCTAGAATCGGGTTCCCCATAAGGCTTTGAAGGGTATGACTCCTTTTGAGGCTTGGTGTGGTAGAAAAATGGTTGTGAAACACTTCAGAGTTTTTGGTTGTCTAGCTTAGGCACACATACTTCCAGAGAAGCGCAAGGCATTGGAACCTCAGAGTAGGGCTTGCGTCTTTGTTGGATATCCTGAAGGTGTTAAGCCATATAGACTTTTGTTTCTAGAGACACATGAGCTATTTATTGAGAGGAGTGTGCACTTTGAGGAAAGCTCTCCTAGCTTGGCCTCTAATCCTCCTCTTCCTTCCTCCATGGTGGAGAGTGACGATAGTGATTCTCCATCAACTCTGAATCGTAGGATCACACCTTCACAAGGTCCACTTGCAGTTGAGGAGCCTCACCCTTCATCTCCTACTAGACCTCATTGGGATTGATAGACTCTTGAGTCAGTAGGTTCTCTTGTTGGGGATCCTTCAGATACTTGAAGGACTCGGTCATAACATCAAGATTTTCCACATTCTTTTATTGCTACTTCTTCCGATCCACAGTCCTTCAAGGAAGCATCGGGAGTTGTAGAGTGGAATTCAACAATAGAGGAAGAGTATAGTTCCTTGATGAGGAAAAACACATCGGATCTAGTTCCATTGCCTAAGGGGAGAAAGATGGTTTGATGCAAGTGGATCTATCGGACCATGTATGCAACAAATGGAAGTGTGGATAAATACAAGGCTCATCTTGTGGCAAAAGGTTTCTCACAGGTTCCAAGTGTTGATTACACATAGACCTTTGCTCCTGTTGCTAAGATGAACTCCATTTGCTTGACACTTGTTATTGCTATAGCTCATGGTTGGGTTGTACATCAGATGGATGTGAAGAGTTCATTTCTTGATAGGGATCTTCATGAGGATATTTACATGGAGCAGCCACAGGGATTCATATATGATTCTTCTTTGGTTTGAAGATTGAGGAAGTCTCTCTACCTCAAATAGGCCCCTAGGGCTTGTAATGCCAAGATGGATTCCTTTCTTCTCTCAACAGAATTCACTAGGTGTCATTCAGATCCAAAAGTCTACATTTTGTGATAGGGCGACTCTCATTTGCTACTTGTACTCTATGTTGATGACTTGATCATTACAAGGAGTACCTCATCCATCATTGGCAGTGTCAAATCTACTTTGCAGGATAGATTTGCTATGACTAACTTGGGAATTTTGCACTATTTTCTTGGGATTGACATCACTCAGTCAACTTTTGGGATCTCTCTTTCTCAGCCCAAGTATGCTCTTGATCTTCTAGCTAGTTTTCAAATGGCTGATTGTAAGCCTGCTCCAACTCACTTTCTTTTAGGAATCAAGCTTGAGGCTAAGTGTTCTACAACACTTGTTGATGCCACTTTCTATTGTCAGCTTGTTGGGAGTCTCATCTCCTTGACTCACACATGCCCTGATATCTCCTTTGCAGTTGGCATGGTTTCATGCTTTATGCAGGAACCACAAGAGATTCATTGGAAAGCAACCAAACACATCTTGCATTACATACAGGGTACACATCATCATGGGATTCACTATGCAACAAGTACATGACTTACCTTGGTGGGATATACAAATTCTGATTGGGCTAACGATGTTGATGATCGTAATTCCACTTCTGGCTGCAAATTTCATCTTGGTTCATGCCCCATTTTTTGGCAGAGTAAGCAATGCTATTGCTCTTTCTTTGATTGAGGTTGAGTATTGAGGGGATATTAATGCCACTATTGAGGCTATTTGGCCTTAGAATATTCTCACTAAGTTTTGCTTCACTATTCCATGTCCTTCAGTCATTCATTGTGACAATTAGAGTGCCATCCAGATCTCGAAGAATTTGGTTCACCATTAGAGACCAAACACATCGAGATTCATATGAACTACATCAGGGAGCCGATACATGAGCAGGTCATTGATTTGCAGTATTGTCCTACAACACAACAAGTTTCTGATATCTTCACCAAAACCTTCATTGAGAGTACATATCATCATTTGCGAGATATATTGGGGGTGTGGGATGTTTCATTTGAGGAGTGCACTTGACTTCTTCTTTCTCTATTATGGAGGGGACTTTTTCCTCTTCTAGGGGTTTTTCCCTTCTCATCTCATTGAGATCTTTTTCTCTAGTTTTTAATCTCTCTTTTGGGGTGGAGTTTTTTCCCATGTGGTTTTCTCCTTTTATCCACTTTATTAGAGATTGCATTTCATTTGTACATGGGTAGCTAACATGGCCTAGTTGTCGGGACCAATCTTGTATTGTTTTCATTTGTGTACATTCTCCCTAAGTTGCACTTAAGGGGGGGTGTTGGTGTAATTAATTGTGTTATACCTTGTCCTAGGTCATCATTACACCTTAGTTAAGTTTACATAGGGACCCAATAGGATTTTTTGGAGCTTTTCCACTTTTGGTGGACTTATCATGTTATCAATTTATCACTTCCACCTTTCATTCACACATCATGTGATTCCTCTCCACCTTTTTTGGTAGATCCATCTTTTGTGGTGGCTATCACATTATCAATTTTCCACTTTAGGTGGAGTGATATCTTTTCACAGTTGTCTCATGTCATAAGCTTATGACACTTGTCATAATATTATGCCCTCCTATGTTCTCACCTTGTCTATATAACCAAGGGGTCTCTACTAATTTTTTACATTGATACAAACATTGATTCTATTTGCATTATTGGCAGAATATAGTCTATTCTTGTCATATTGTTTCTATCTCTCTTATGCTTATGCTTCTATTAGGCCTCTAGATCTTGGGTGGCTACCTTCATAGCCAATTCTTAAAACCAACAAGGGGTTTGACCAAGGAAAACCCCTATCCACTAATGTCACAACATATTTCCCTTTTCTTGTGTGTGATTTGGAGGGGGGAAAACCAACAAAATTGGTTTATAATTTGAGTGAGGAAGGAAAACTTGCAAAAAATGACTCCACGCAAAAAAAAATGGTTTTTGGGGTTCGAATGACCCCAAAGGTTTGCGCGAACCAAAAAAGGGTTCTAATGAACCCTGGTTCGAGCAAACTAGTTAAATATAAGTTCCCACCATTCCCACCAAAAAACACAATGAAAAACATGTTTTGAAAGGGGGTTCGCTTGAACCCTTGGGGGTTTGATCAAACACCCCTTTTCCCTCCTTCTCCCCCTCAAGCACTAAAAAAGTCTAGAATTTTGCACTTTGAAGCTTGGGCTGAGGATAAAAATGGAGGAAACTTCACAAACCCAACTAGATGATGGTAGTCCTTAGAATGAGATATCCAATGAATATAATTTTAATATGTTTTAGTATTATTATGTATTTGTTTTTTTGGTTTTATTAAACATAGGTTTTTCACCAAAAATCAAGCTCTTTATTCTACACATGTGGAAAAATAGAAGATTATCATTTTATTTTTTTAAAATATGAGTGCACCAGATATTGAAGTCCTTGATCCAACAAAAAAAATTGAATTTCGATACATAATTATTATTTTTACATTGTATACGATCTGCCTATGTTTGAATTATAATTGGTTTGACTTCGAAACTTGATTTAGGAAAAAATATTCAATAAAAAACTATGAGACCAATTAGAAGCACTAGATATCGGAGTTACAAATCTAAATTCGAAAGAATTAGAATTTTATCCTTCATGGAAAAATATTTATGTTGTATACGGTGAGTGTCACTCCTTAAAAATTTTGTTTGCTGAAAAAAACTTGTGTTCGAAGGAGATGGAAAAAGAAGTGCAATCTGATTCCAAATTTTTTGAAAAAAATATATTTAGAATCTAGAGATTTTTTTTCACAAATCACTAGTTTTCATCATCTTCAAATTCCTCACGTTTTAGCCACTATAGGTGCCCGAAAATGAATATTTAGTTAGAAAAAAATATTTTATTGTCCAATTTGGCCAAAAATTGTAAACCACTATTGTGGGATCACCTAGGGATAGGCTAGAAATTTACCAAGAGGAAAAATTGGAGAAAAGTTGTCAAAGTTGTCATCAAGTCTTGGAGAAGCTTGGAGAAGACCTTCATGTGTCAATTTATAGTTCCAAATCCGAAAACTAGTCAAAAAGAGTAGAGTAGATCAAGAGACACGAAATTAGGTCCTGAACTTCCAAAAGAGTAGAAGTGGATTGATTCGCCACAAGTGGTGAATGGGTCCCATTGTATAGGCCTCGCAAAGATTTTCACAGATCTGGATACCTTTTTGGCTAAAACATGTATCTGCACACTTTCCTAGAAGTAGGACTAATTCAGTCAGCTTGGCAAATGAGTCCCAATCAACATAAACAATAGATTTTTTAGAATTGGAGACCTCTAGTTTTCAATTTTACAGTTTTTTGTTGAATGCCATACATATTTCTAGGTTATTTAGAGTTTGTTTGCATTTAATTAGGGTTTCATTTTACATCTTTCATTTCATTATCTTTTGCAAGTCCTTACTTGGTGGTGAACCCCTCATTAAATCATGTTTAATCCTTCGAATAGCCCTCTTGCAAGATTTCAATCTCCTTTGCATTGAAATCTCAAGGGTTTATTTTCAAGTGAAGAGTGTGAAGATTGTCTGTCTCCTTTTGGGTCCTGAACCATAAAGGTGAAAGAGAGCCCCCCAGATTCTCAACTATTCATTTTGGTTAACTTGCATTTAGAATACCTTATTTCTTTATTTGGAGTGCATTCACATCCTAAGTTTAGCTTGCATTAACATTGTATTAGGATTTACATTGGTTAATTCACATTCTAGGGTTTCAAATGTTGGATTAGTTAAAAGATCATTTAGCTTGCATTTTTTCATTTAATTTTATTGAAAATTAATCAAATTCCGTATTTGCATCTTAGACATAAGTTAGAAAACATAAAAATCATAAAATCCAATTCTAAAACTCTAAAAATTTTCAAAAAAATCACCTTTGTGACTCATTCGCCACCTTGGGTGAATCAATCCCCCAACACATTTTGCACTACAATTTTTGGCATTCAAAGTTCACTTTTTGAATTTTGTTTCCTATTGTTAAATTTCTATTATAGTCTATAGACTTTCTTTTTCATTCAATTAATTGCATTTCACTTAATTTCATTCATCTTGTGCATTGCTTAAAATTGAAATTACATTTATAAAATTGTTGCATAGTTTACAATCTAAAGTTTACATCATGGATATGTGCTTTAACAAGCTTTTGATTTCATTAAATTCCTTAGTGGATATGTCAATTCGTATTTTTGGCAATAAACCTAATGAAATTGACCTTACTCATGCTCACTCAACTCATAATGCATGTCCTCCTCGCGATGTTGACATCAAATGTGGAGAAGATGATGACACCACAAATAAGTTCCTAATTGATTGTCTTAATAACCTTGAAGCTAATGTATCCTTTTACCCATCCATG
Organism: Sequoiadendron giganteum; assembly: GCA_007115665.2. Lineage (NCBI taxonomy): Eukaryota > Viridiplantae > Streptophyta > Pinopsida > Cupressales > Cupressaceae > Sequoiadendron > Sequoiadendron giganteum. The sequence goes on from CM021101.1 coordinate 205,274,236, forward strand.
AAACAACCAAACCCCCCCACAATACCATCTCTTGAGATGTTTGGTTACTTACATCTTGAAAAAAAATTTGAACTTAAGTTCCCTACAATAGGTGAACCTAGTTCCTCTAAAAAAGTAAACACTCAACCATTTTATGATAAGAAATTAACAAACACTCTCATCAATCTAGAAGAAACATATGGAAAATGATTTACAACCTTGAGCAAACAAGGATGCAATACAAAAATTGAAAGTGAAATTCATCAACTCCTAGAGCAAACACCAACTAATGAAAATACAAAGGGGTTAGGATATCAAGATCCCTCTCATAACAGAAAGACTCCTAGAGAATATCCAAGACTTTAAAGTGATGGAGCAATGATCTTTGATTCCCCTCATGATATGGATATCCTTCTTCCTAAAGAAAAACCAATCATTCATAACAATGAAAAGGATGATAGGATCTCCTTGGGTCCTCTCCCTCAAACTTCAACTAGAGAAGTTGGTGAATCTAGCATCTGTAAGAGACCTTACAAGCTACAAAAATTAAAGTTTCCTTGTCCACCACCTAAAATTGAAAGGAAACTACAATTTATTTTAAACAAAGAATTAATAACATTACCACCTATGAATCGATTAGTGCTATACCCTAAAGATGAAAAAGTTCCATATTGCACATATCATCAAACTCTTAGACATGATACTGATGAGTGTCGTGCATTCCAGTTAATATTGAAAAACTTCCAGTTTGATGGTAATGATTGCCATCATGTGATTACCTAGCCTTTTTTCACCCCTTGTCATGTAATAGTTGTAGAAAATTTTATTCTCACTATTAAATGACCTTTCCCATCACCTATCTCTACTCATTCTTCTCTCGCACTCAGTGGGGGAAAGAAGTTTCTAGCCTTGTCCTAGTAATGCATTTACTGATGTCTCTTAGTTGTGTTGTTCACCTTCTGCTTATACAAACTGAGATTGGGAGGCAAATGAATTTCTCATAGGTTGACTCACATTTTCCTTACTAGTCTTTTTGTGTGATTGCATGTGCATACTATGACCCCCTATTATGTTCTATCTCTCTTTGTGACATTCCTCTATTTGTACCTTCATTCTTCTCTATGTTGTGAATCTTTTTCGCTTTTACTCCTTTTTCGTATGTCTTGTGTTTTGCTTTTGGGGATGACTCAAGGCATCAAGATATTCATGTCTCTTCCATGTTGACCCAAAAGGCTTTTTTTTCCTTTTCCTTTTACTTTTTCATCTATATTATTTCTTCCTTTTGGGGATGATGCAAGGCATCGATAAGCCATATGTCTCTTCCATGTTGACCCAAAAAGTTTTTCTTTATTTTCACTCTCTTTGTGTCATTCTTCTAGTTCTATGTGTATTTAGGAAATGATGATAGTTCTGAGATCTCTCAAAAACATTGTAGAAGAAACATATTGACCCCAAATCCATAAATCCCTTATGTATTTTTGGGGGCAACCCTTCTTTCCTATTTCATGACATAACTTATCTCATAAACCTATGACTTGGCATAGGGTTTTCCGAGGGAAGCTCTCATGTATTACACAATTTTTTTGGCTATTTTAAAGAAATTGCTTACAGTAATGGTGTAGCAACTGCTTTAAAGTGGAGCATACATTGGAATTATTCTTTTGCATTTTCATTTTCATGGTTCTTCGTGCAACTCTCTTACTTCATATGATGCATTTCTCTCTTTATGGATGACATTAGGTGTGATTTCCTTCAGAAGCATGATCTCTCTTACCATATTATATTCTTCTAGTGGTTTGATGTGACACACTGCATCCCCTAAGTTGTAAATATTCTATTCTTTGATTGGTCCTCTCTTGGATACATTAGACACAATGTTCCCTAAGTTAAAGACATCACATGAACTAAGCAAGAATCCTTTATAAATTTCCTATTTTGCATTTTGCATTTGTTGTTATATGGTCACCTTGCATAACACAACTTGCATGCTTGTGGAGCCATCTTGTTTGTTCACGATCTCAAAGCATATGAAGTTTTACTTGCCTCATGGAGTCAAAAATTATTTTTGTGTGGTGACTTATTAAAGTTATCAAGAGGTTTAACTTTGGTATGGTTTGAGTGGGAAGCATTGACTGAGGCATACCATTCTCCATAGCCACTTGTGTGTGTGCGAGTGCATACCAGACATGAGTTTATGTGTTTCACCTTTTAGGAATTATCACTCAGTGGAAAACTAGGAGTTTCGTTGCCTCAGAGTGAGTATACATGTTTTGGACAAACAACCTAGATTTGATCCACATCATAATAGAAAAATTGTTGAATCTTGTTCTGATTATTTTATTTTCACCTTTTCTTCTCTTCTCTTTGGTAGTGTATGCTTGTGCCTTGTCATTGTTCTTCATATCATTCTCTTGTGTGTTCTTTTGTGCCCATGTTGATTCATCTTGGGATCTTGATCCTGAGGGCTTGATCACCCCTCTTGATATTTGTTGTCCCATCTTATTGGCATTGGTACACTTGAACCCCTCTTGGTGCGTGTTTGTCTAATTTAGTGTGAGTTTGAAGTAAGTTCATCCTCTCACTAAAGTGGAGGCTAAAAGTATCCTTTGACATTTTCACCTCATTGTGAATTTTGGCTTAATGTTGTAATGTGGATATCACATTCACATTAGGTCCTTGGCCCTTGCGAACTAATTGAATTTAATGGTGCCTTGCTAAAGTGTTGTGAAGTGTTGTAACTCACTTTCACACTTTTCTAGGGTTTTATCAATAATCTAAGCATAATAAACATAATTTTAACCAAAATCAGCCTTAATCTTACCTTATTTGGAGTGTTGTAAAGTTTTGTAGCACACTTTTACATTTCTCTAGGCTTGTCATTAATAATTGGGCTTTCTTATTCTTTAATTGGCCATATTTTTGCATCCAAAATCTTCATTTAGTGCATCTTTTCAAGGATAATACTGACATTAATCAGTAACCAATCATAATTAAGGTGTTTTTGGCTTATGTGGCCTAGATTTAGGGATTTGGGACTCATTCGCTACCATGGGTGAATGGGTCCCACCTAGATATTTTTGTTCTAAAGCAAGTTTTACTCCTTTCTAAGCACTTTTTAAAATATTCCCAAAAATTAGGCCTGGGTGGACTCATTCGCCACCTTGGGAGAATGAGTCCTGTGTGGCCCAAATTCAAATTTAATTTAAATTTTCAGTGGGATTTTATTCTCTCAGATTTGATGTCGGCTTGTAGTGTTGCAATTTCAAGAAATCTTGCATAATTGAGTATAAATACAAGGTTATTTCTCTCATTTTCATACCTAGAATTCAAGAGACTTCACAAGAGCATTTGAGAATTCACAAGTGCATTCAAGGGTAGATTATCAAGACTTTTAGAGCATTCTTCAAGTGCCAATCATTAGGTCAAAGATTTCATTCTTCATATTTGTTATTTAGTTAACAATTATGATGTAAAGTTTATGATTCAAGCAATCATTTCAAGCAAGATCAATATCATTCAAGAAAGAGTCAAGAACCACATCCATTATAGCCATTTCAAGAATATTTGCAACACTTTCTTGCTAGGGTTTGGTGAGTTACAACATTTTTATTTTTTCATTGATCATTCTCCATTCATATTTTCTTTAATTTCAAGGTTTAATTACCAACAAGGGGTTTGACCAAGACAAACCACTATGCACTAACCCAACAACATTTTCCCCTCTTATTGTGTGTGATTTGTAGAGCTAGGTTGCAGATTTTTCAAGAAGCAAAGCTGGTTAATATTTTTTGTCAAATCCCTAAAGTTTTCAAAGTTGTCATCAAGTCATGGAGAAGCTTGGAGAAGACCTACAAGTGGAAATTTATAGTTTCAAATCCGAAAAATAATCAAAAAGATCATATCAGACCGAGAGACATAAAATTATGCCCTAAACTTCCAAAAAAGTATAAGTGGATTGATTCACCACAAGTGGAAAATGAGTCCCATTGTATAGAATTGGCAAAGATTTTTATAGATTCAAATACCCTTCTGGATGAAACATGTATCTACACACTTTCCCAAAAGAAGGAATGATTCACCCATCTTGGCGAATGAATCCTAGTCAACATCAACAATAGATTTTATAGAATTCTAGACCTCTATTCTACCTTCTTCAGTTTATGAGGTGCACACTTACAATTTTTTGTTGCATGTCATTCATTTTTCTAGGTCATTTAAAGTTTGTTTGCATTCAATTAGGGTTTTGTTTTACGTCTTTAATTGCATTGTTTTTAAGTCCTTACTTGGTGGTGAACCCCTCATTAAATCATATTTAGTCCCTTGAACAACCCTCTTGCAAGATTTCAATCTCCTTTGCATTAAAATATCAAGGGTTTGTTCTTGAGTGAAGAGTGTGAAGATTGTCTCTCTCCTTTTAGGTCCTAAACCCTAAAGGTGAAAGAAAGCCCCCAAAATTTTCTATTCCGACACAAACTAGATAAATCAAACCTAAGGAAATGAACTGTTACAAAATCTTGAGAACTCAAAACAAAATGACAGTAACAGGAAGTAGAATGGAAAAGTTTAGATAGAGAGGAACCTAACATATAAATATGGTGCATAATTGGTTGGATAGGGTATGAGATCTCTAGTCTAAAAATGATGACTTTTAGGGTATCAAAACTTGTGTCGATGCATCATAGTTTGTTGGTTTTTGATAGTCAAGATCAAATTCTGAATTTTGACGATTTGTGAGTAATCAACTTGACCTAATTCAATGAAAGAATCTATTTGAATTTTTTTCTTAGGGTTTTGAGACCTTGAGATCTCAAGTCCACTTGAATCCACTTTAGAATTATAACCTGAAAGAAGGGCAAGGGAAGAAAGGCTATGCCATATTGGGTTTTACCATTGTGAAACCCTATTTTGGTTCTTCCTACTCCACAAACGACTACGATGAAAATGATATAAATTGTGTGCTCTATGGAGAGCATGATAAATGAAACTGTTGTAGTTTACCACTCATATCTAGACTCCTTGTTGGATTGAAGTCAGTTTTTTGATCACACACAAGGATAAATTAGAGGATTCTTGGAGATTATGTAGCTGTTAGTGCTCATAACAACAAACATAATCACAAAGCATCTTACAATAAATGAACATAGATTTACTGATATGTTGTAGAAATGAATTTGGCTAAAAGAGTGTTGTGAATATTCTACTTATTTACTCTTGAAATTGCATTAATTTCCTTGGGGATCCTAGATTGATATTTCATTCAATAGATGTTCAAATGTTGCAAAAGACTTATGGGTAAGTGAACCAATCTATGACACAATTTTGGCTCTTAAGATGCCACTTTTTTTTTTTTTTCTAAAATCAGCCAAATTTTATTTGCACGAGAAAATGAAGATAGTTACGCTCAAAATTTCAAGATGTGGCAAGAACGAAAGTTGAAGTGATCTGAGTCTATTTTCTAAGCTACTATTTTTTTTTGAAATTAATGAATATTAAGGGAACAGGTCCTATTTTTATCAAAAAAAATTGCATAGCGCCTGAGGGCTCCCCCCTTTTTGGTTAACTTTTTTATAGAATTTCAAAAATCCCACACTGATAAATTAGCTAACACCATGTAGTTTATCCTCCTTCTTTCGGATATATTTTTTAATGACTCTATAATATTTTATGAATTTTGATAGTAGACACATCCTGAAAAGCTGAAATATGAGCGTGCTCCCCCCCATATTTTTTGCAAACTAATCGATTTTTTTTTTTTTCATCACATGTAGAATTGAGTCTAGTTTAAAAAAATATAATTTGTTTTACGTTCTGATGAACGTGTAAAAATCTATCCTAAACCTAGCACATGCTGGGTTTTGACCAAAAACAAAGGCATTTACAATAGAAGCCATTGATCAAAACCTTAACTAAATAAAAATGAAAAAGGAATTATATATTTAGATAGCTAAGAGAGAGGTTAATGCTATCATGATTTTTTAATAAAATTGCATTGAAATATGTGCAAATGAGACGGGGAAAACAAACGAAAATATGAGGAAATTTGGAAAATCTTGTTAATTAACACATCCAAAGCAGATCATTTGGTGAGCGCCAAATGGCCTGCTTTGCACAGAACTAGAATTTCCCGTCTTTAGTGAACAACTTTGATAATGCTTAGAGTGCACTATTTATGATCGTACATGGATAGCCGAGGTTTTACCTTCCATACCTTCTCTAACTCGTTACCGTAACTGGATACTCTTTATCCCTCTGAAGTCTCTATCTCTTAGGTCTCACTCCCTCCCATTCAACCTAGACTACTCTCTCAGTCCAATCCCCTCTCTGAGGTCTCTTTCCCTCCTGCATAGGTACCTAAATAAATCTATCTCAGTCCAACCCCCTTTCTCACTCTCCCTCTCTCTCTACCTCTTTGGTCTTTTTATCTCTCACTCCATCTCCCTCTCTTAGGTTGTTATCTTTCTCTCTTCGTCTCTCTCTCTCAAGTCTCTCCATCCTATCCCCTCTCCATCTCTTAGGTCTATCACTCACTCCCTCTATCTCTCTCCCATTCCCTCTCACTCACTCACACTATCTCTCTCCCTCTCTCTCTCTCACTCTCTCTCGGGTATCTCCATCACCCCTCTCTCTCTCTCTCTCCCACTTTGTCTCTATCCCTCTCTCTTAGGTATCTCCCTCCCACCCCCTCTCCCTCTCTCTCTCTCCCAAGTATATTTGTCCTACCCCCTCTCCCTCTCTCTCTTTGTCTTGAGTCTCCCCTCGTACCCCTCTCCCTCTCATAGTCACTCCCTCTATCTCTCTTCCACTCCCTCGCTATCTCACTCCCTCTATCTGTCTTTGTCTACCTCTCCATCTCTCTCAAGTATCTCCCTCCCACCACCTCTCCCTCTCTCTCTCATGCCCTCTATCTCTCTCCCACTCTCTCTCCCTCTCTCTCTCTCTCTCAAGTCTCTCCCGCCCACCAACTCTCCCTCCCTCTTTCCCTCTCAAGTCTCTCCCTTGTACCCACTCTCCCTCTTTCAGGGATCTCTTTGTCTCTCTCACTCAATTCCTCTATCTCTCTCCCACATCATCTCTCCCTCTCACTCCCTTTATCTCTCCCTCTCTCTCTCTCTTAGGTATCTCCTTCCCACCCCCTCCAACTCTTTCTCTCCCTCTATATCATGTATCTTCCCCACCCCCTCCATCTCTCTTGAATCCCTCTATTCCAAGGACTCCCTCTCCCCCGAGTACTCCCTCTCCCTCCCAACCCCTCTCCATTTCTCAAGTCTCTCTCTCTCACTCCTTGTATCTCTCTCATCCCTCTATCTCTTAGGTATCTCCTTCCCACCCCATATCTCCCAATTTTTCTCCCTCTCCTTCTCTCTCAGTGTCTCCATCCCACCCTCTCTCCCTCTCCTCCTCTCTTGGGTTTCTCCCCTCCTCTCTCTCCTCTCTCTCCTTTTCTCTATGTCTCTCCCTCTCTCTCTCTCCCCCTCCCTCTCTCTCTCACCCCCTCTATCTCTCTCCCACTTTGTCTCTCTCCCTCTCTCTCTCACTCCCTCTATCTCTCTCCCACTTTGTCTCTCTCCCTCTCTCTCTCACTCCCTCTATCCCTATCCAACTTTTTCTCTCTGCCTATCTCTCAGGTCTTTCCTTCCCACCCTATCTCCCTCTTTCTCTCTCTCTCTTTGTCAAGTCTCCCCCTCCTACACCTTCTCCCTCTCACAGTGAACCTCTATCTCTCTTCCACTACCTCCCTTTCTCTCTCTCTCTCTCTCTCTCTCTCTCTCTCTCTCTCTCTCTCTCTCTCTCTCCCTCTCTCTCCAAGTATATCCCTCCCACCATG
>CM021101.1:205282139-205341002 GCA_007115665.2 Sequoiadendron giganteum
CCTCAATATTATTGTGGAAGGGGATGTGTCTCAGTTACCCTTTGAATCTATTTGTAGAGTCTGCAAAAAATCACTCAAGATCCTTTACCAAAAGATCAAGGGGAGAGAGAACATCCACCATTGGAAAAACATCTAATGGTGTTTCAAAAGTGGAATTAAGCAGCCTACTATCTAACATGAAGGATGAAATTTTCATTCATCTAGCTGATTGGTTGGAAAATTTACATATAAATAATAAGCAAGAGGTGGTTGCTCAACAATGCTCAATGAATACTACCCAAATTGTAGATAGAGGAAATTAAACTACAAATTTAAACAAGTTGCAAGTATCATAGAGCATAAATTAGAGAAACCAAATTTCTAACCACTAGAAGGAGAAGATGGATAGCTATTTTATATTTCATAAAGAAGGCCATGGCAACATAGACAAGTTATACCACAAGACCCTCTAAATTTCAATACATATTTTCCAATTGAAAATAAAAAAAAATCTCCTTGGAATCCTCGGCCTTGGCCAAATACCCAAAACCAATGGAAAAACCCTCAACAATGGAAAAAAATTCAACAAAATTGGAACTAGCAGCAACAAAATGCATGGACACAAAAAAATTTCCAAGGTTCCAACTATAACCCTCAAGGGCTAGTGTAGAAAAATTAGTGGTAGCTATAATGGCAAAAATGATAGAAATTGCAGCAAAAAAACATTAATTACCAATAGAATGTTCTTCCCTTTCAATGACAACAATAAGCTATTATGCTTAATCCCACAAACACAACATTGTAGCCATCAAAAGAACCAAAATTACCTACCCAACCTACACCTAACCCCGATATCAAGCCTACCCAAGAATCATATACTAATGAGGTTTGTTGGATGATGTGGTTGTGTTTCTGATATGTGGTTTTCATTTATTGTCAACAATATTAGCATTGATGATTTTGAAGGTTGTATATGTTGAGGATATTGAGAAAATTAGAATAAATATGTTGCAGGTAGTCTATGAAGCTATGTTGATCAGAATGGTGGAAATTTTTGAACATTGATAATTAGAAGCCATGCATTAAAGGGTTTTTTGCTGAGCCTGTCTAGTATGTTGTTCGGAAGTTTCAGTAGTACACATCAAGATTGGAGAAAGTTATGAGTTTCTAAGTTTCTACAGGTATTCTATTTCTATAGCAAGCGTTTCTGGAATAATTGAATGCAATTATGGTAAATTGAAAGGTTGTGTATGCTCCTGTAATGTTCAGTGATGTTTCTAGATAATTCTCTATCATTTTGGTATGTCCACATTGATCAGTGTGCTTGTGATCAAATATTTTCCTTTGTGTGTTCGAGGTTTTTATGTTCTTGGCTGACATGATGGTGGTAGCGTGTTGCGGATCCTTATTGATTAATCTTTTATTGGTTGGCATATTTGATGATGTTGATTTAGGTCTTAATTATGATGTGACTGACCTAGTTTGGTGTGCATTAAGATTTGTTCATGAATTGGGCCGATAGTGTTGTTGATGTAAATTCATGTAGAAAATATATAAGAGGGATTGTTTCTTCATTTTGAAGTGTGTGTGTGTGGTGTGTATGAAAAATGTGTGAATAAAGATAAGATCATTTTATTTCAAAGCAGAGTGTGAAGAAGATTGAGCGAAGTGTGAATAAGTGCTTTTGTGCCTAACCGAAACTATCATCAAGCTTTTGTAGAAGCTAATTTCTCAATTCACCCTCATCGTATGGATTTAATCTTATTTTTTTATGTAAGGCAGTGAGCCTTCCCTTTGAGTAGTGAGCTCTAGGCAGTGTGCCTGAATGCATGTGCATTCACTATTAATTTTTCATTATACATATAACAAAGTATAATCTTGTGGACTAACATCTACCGTGGTTTTTCCCCTAACAGGGTTTCCATGTATAAAATCTTGGTCTTCATGTGTTTCTAATGTGTTGTTGATTTATGATCTCACTATCATTTGTCAAATCTGAGATTAAAGGTTGATTAAGGTTTAATAATTTTAAATTCTATAATAGCTGATTCACCCCCCTCTCAATTGTCTATCCTTGTTTTTCCAAAAAAATGGTATCAAATTTGGTTCCTTTGAAGAATTTTAATTGCTTGAGGTGATCTGAGATGGCATGATACAAGAATGATAGTCCTAGATTCGATGGTACAAATTAATCTCTATGGAAATTCAGAATGGAGTGTCATTTGAATTGCACTAGTGAACCCTTTTGGAGATTACAGAGAATAGATATAATATTTTTCATAATGGTCCCACTACTCCTGATGAGATCAAAGAAGTTGAAAATAATACCCGAGCTATAGAAGCATTGCTAAGTTCTTTGGTAGATTCATAGATGAAAAATGTGATAGGTCTTAAGACAACACATTAGATCTAGATGAAATTGGAGACATTGTATGAAGGAGATGCTCATGCAAAAGGTAAATGAACTGGTGATGGGTATCAAGTGTGCTAGTGGAGTTATGGAAGAAGATGAGATTGTGGTTAAAGTGCTAAGATCAGTGCCTGCCTCTTACAAAATGAAATCTCATGCTATTGAAGAGCTCAAGAAAGTAAGAAATGTGACAAGAGACATGTTGATTGGTAAACTTGTTTCCTTTGAGTTGAGTCAATTTGGTGGGTCTACTCCTAAGACATAATCTACATTTAAAGCTACTATATCCAAAAAAAGCCAACAGAGATATGATCCGGAAGAAATTTTTAGAAAGACATTCAAGTATGAAGATGAGATGAGACATATTAAAGATAAAGAAAGAGACCTAGAAGAATTGGAAGCATTGATTGTGAAAAGAGAATCTAGAGGGCATGGTAAGTACAAAGGAAATATGCCTATTAAATGTTTCTCTTGTAGGAAAATAGGTCATTTTACATCAAGGTGTCCTAAAAGAGTTTCTAAGTATAAACCTGACAAGTCTAGATTTCAAAAGAAATGTTATTATGCTAAAGAAGGTGTTATTGATGATGAATCTACTAAAGAAATTGGAAATTAAGATGGATGGGTATTCATTTCTATCGAGGAAAATGGTACGATGTCCACTGAATCTGCTAACAATCAGAATATTGAGAAAGCTCTTACAACCAGAATTGATGAAAAGGATTAATGGGTGATTGACATCGGATGCTCACATCATATGACTAGTGACAAAAGCAAGTTTCTAAGCTTGGAAAAATATGATAGTGGTGTTGTAAGATTTGGAAATAACAATGTTGGTGTGATTTGTGGTAGATGCACTATTTATCTTTATGGTAAATGTAATACTGATGATGTTCTTTATGTTGAAGGATTGTATCATAACTTGTTGAGTGTTGGATAGATGGTAGACAAGGGATACAATCTTCAGTTCAAAGATGGTAAGTGCGGGATATTAGGAAGCTCTGGAAATATAATTGCTTCAGGTACGAAGACAAGAGGTAAAAATTTTCACTTGAGTGTTGCGAGTGAAAGTTTCTTAATTTCTCAAGTTGATGTAAGCTCATTATGGAATAAGAGGTTGTTTCATGTAAATTTTGATAACATTATCAAAGTAAGCTCCACTCAAGCAGTCAGAGATCTACCTGATTTAGTGAAGCCTACTAACATTATGTGCAAGGAATATCAGATGGGAAAGCAGATAAGAATTTCTTTTAGGAACAAACAACATCATTCTAATGGAGTGCTGGAGTTGGTTCATACTGATCTATGTGATCCATATATAATCATAAGTCTACAAGGATAAAGGTACTTTATGTTCATTATTGATGATTACTCTAGGATGATATGGGTTGCTTTCTTGAGAGAAAAAAATGAAGCACTAGAAAATTTCAAATGTTTCAAGGCTTTGGCAGAAAATGAGAAAGGTTTGAAGGTCAAATGCTTAAGATCAGACAGAGGTGGTGAATTCACATCTCAGGAGTTCAATACATTTTTTGAAGATCATGGAATCAAAAGATAGTTATCTACTCCCTGGACCCCTCAACAAAACGAGTTTTTTGAAAGGAAGAACAAAAAAATTCTAGATGTTGCTAGAATTATGATGTTGGAAGGTAATGTTCCTCATATCTATTGGAGAGAAGCTGTAAGCGCTATTGTATACACTATCAAATGGGTAACTGTTAATGATAAATATGATAAGACCCATTTTAAGTTGTGGTTTGGTTATAAGCCTACTATTAAGTATTTCAAAATATTTGGAAGTAGATGTTATATTAAGAGAGATGAAGATATTGGGAATTTTCATGCTAGAAGTGATGAAGGAATATTTATGGGTTATTCTACTAAGGAAAAATCCTAGTGGTGATACAATAGAATATTGAAGAAAATGGTTTAAAGTGCAAATGTCAGAGTTCATGAAGACACTGTTAGATCATCCAAAAACTTTGGATATGATTCAGATGACCAAAAAGATAGTATTGATAATGGATAGAATGCACAAACACAGAATCAACTTCAAATTGTTCTGGTGAATTAAGAGAATCATGAAGAAGAAGATAGTGGAAGTGTAGAAGAGAGAACAAAAGAACCATAAGTTAGAGAGAATCCAAAAGCTCCAAGGTATGTAAAGCTAAATCACTCTGAGATTCAGATTATAGGAGACAAGAACAAAGGTGTGCAAACTAGAAGAAAAAATGTAGAAGAATATTTCCTCATTTCCAAGACTGAGCCTGGTAATATTAATGAAGCATGTAAAGATGAATATTGGATGGAACCAATGAAGGGAGAATTGATGCAGATAGAGAAAAATGATACATGGACTCTTGTTCCCAAAATTTTGGATAAAAATGTGATTGGAACCAAATGGGTGTTTCAAAATAAGTTGAATGAACAAGGTGAAGTTGTCAAAAATAAAGCAAGACTTGTATGTAAGAGATACTCACAAATGGGAGGTATTGATTTTGAAGAAACCTTTGCCCCTATTACTAGAATTGAAGCTGTAAGGTTATTTCTTGCTTATGCTACTTTCAAAAATTACAAAGTTTTATCAAATGGATGTGAAGTCAACATTTATTAATGGCGAATTAGAAGAATTTTTTGTTGAGCAATGGGATGGATTTCAACTGACTAATGAAAAAGACATTGTTTTTCGATTGAAGAAAGCACTAAATGGACTCAAACAAGCCCCTAGAACATGGTATGCAAGACTAGATAAATATTTTTTGAAGCTTGGACTCAATAAAGGTATTGCTGATAGCAATTTGTATTTCAAGATGGATCAGGATAAAGATTTGATTATTGAAGTCTTTGTTAATGACATTTTTTTTTAAGGTTATGATGACTTATGCATGAAACTTTCTGATGAATTGAAAAGTGAATTTGAGATGTCAATGATAGGAGAGCTAAAATTATTTCTAGGATTGCAAATAACTCAGTTAGATGATGGAATTTTCCTATCTCAGTCCAAATATGTAAAAAATTTATTGAAAAAGTTTAGAATGGAAGACTCAAAACTAGTTGGTACACCCATGGTAACCAAATGCAAGTTTACATAGAATGTTGATTCTCTGAAGACTAATAAAACAAGGTATAGGTCAATGATTGGTGGATTGCTATATTTGACTCAGACTAGACCATACATTATTAATGTTGTGTGCATGGTTCCTAGATATCAAGCTGATCCAAAGGAATCACATCTGATTTCAATAAAGATAGTTTTCATATATTTGAAAGGAACAATTGATTTTGGTCTCTGGTATCCTAAGAATGATGATCTTACTCTTAATTCCTTTAAAAATGTAGATTGGGTAGGAGATGAGGATGATAGGAAAAAGACAAGAAGTGGTGCATTCTTCTTAGGGAAGAATTTGGTGTCTTGGATAGTTAAAAAGAAGAATTCCATTTCCTTATCTACTACTGAAGCATAATATATTGTTGCTGCAAAAAATTGCACTCAAGTATTATGGATGAAATAGATGTTGAGAGACATCAAAATTGACTACAATGAGCCTATTGCTATATTATGTGACAGTTCAAGTGCCATAAAATTTTCCAAGAATCTGTTGTTACACTCAAAGATAAAACATATATCTATCAAGTATCACTTTTTGAGAGACAAAGTGAGTGATAAAGAAGTCAGATTGGAATACATGCCCACTAAGGAAAAAATTGTAGATATCTTTACTAAACCATTGCCTAAGGATACTTTTGAGTATCTCAAAGGAAAGTTAGGGGTGATTTCCCCTCCTAATCTGAACTAAGATGCAAGTCTTTGCATCAATCCATGCACTTACAATCAAATCTTCTTTCAGATTGATGTTGTGGTGGTTGCTACTCAGGGGGAGTAATCAAATGATTCAAATATGTTGTTCAAAGCTTGTGTACCTTTGCAATTGATGTCAAAGGAGGAGAAGTGTAATGTGAAAAGCCGTGTACTGTAAGGGGGAGAAGTGTGAGGAGAAGTGTAGAACAAAGAGGGAGAAGAGTATTGTGTGAAGAGTTAGTTGTGTTGATGGTATTTTTTACATCATGTGTTTCCATGAATGCAAAAGGGGGATATTGTTGGATGATGTGGTTGTGTTGCTAATATGTGGTTTTCATTGATGTCAAGACTATTAGCATTGATGATTCTTAAGGCTGTATATGTTGAGGATATTGAGAAAATTAGAATAAATATGTTGTAGGAAGTCTATGAAGCTGTGTTGATCAGAATGGTGGAAAGTTGTGTACGTTGATAATCAAAAGTCACACATTAAAGGATTTTTTTTAGCCTATCTATTATTTTTTCTGAAAGTTTCATTGGTGCACATCAAGATTGGAGAAAGGTATGAGTTTCTAAGTTTCTATAGGTATTATGTTTCTGTAGAAGGTGTTTCTAGAAGAAATGAATGTAATTATGGTAAATTGAGTTGTTTTGTATGTTTATGTAATGTTTAGTGATGTTTCTAGATCATTCTTTATCATTTTGGTACATCCTCATTGATCAGTGTGCTCGTGATCAAAGATTTTCCTTTCTGTGTTCGAGGTTTTTATGTTCTTGGTTGACATGATGGTGGTAGCATGTTGTGGATCCTTATGGATTAATATTTTATTGTTTGGCATTTTCGAGGATTTTTATTTTGGTCTTTGTTATGATGTGACTGACTTAGGTTGGTGTGCATTGATATTTTTTCATTTATTGGGCTGATAGTTACAATTTATTCTTTATTTGTGGCCGACAATGTTGTTGTAAATTCATGTAGTGGATATATAAGAGTGATTATTTCTTCATTTTGAAGTGTGTGTGTGTAGTGTGTATGCTCAGTGAATGTATGTGAAATGTGTGAATAAAGATCAAATCATTTGATTTTAGATCAGAGTGTGAAGAAGATTGAGCAAAGTTTGAAGAAGTGATTTTTCCCTAATAGGAATTTTCATCAAGCTTTTGTAGAAGCTAATTTTTCAATTCACCCTCATCAGATGGATTTAATCTGATTATTTTATGTAAGGTAGTGAGCCTTCTCTTTGAGTAGTGATCTCTAGGTAGTGTTCTTGAATGCATGTGTGTTCCCTATTCATTTTTCATTATACTTCTAATAGGGTATAACCTTATGGACTAACATCCACTGTGGTTTTTCCCCTAACAAGTTTTCCACATATAAAATCTTGGTGTTCATGTGTTTTTTATGTGTTGTTGATTTATGCTCTCACTATTATTTATTTTATCTAAGATTAAAGGTTGATTAAGGTTGAATAAGTTTAAATTTTGTAACAACTGATTCACCCCCCCCCCCTCTCAGTTGTCTATCCTTGTTTTGAAAAAAAAATTATGCAATACCTCACCTATCAGGTAGAGGTGAGTGATTTCCACCTTAGGTTAGAAAAAATAATAGCTAGTCCTTCATCCCCAAATATTACTAAAATGGGAGATGGGGAACCTATACCTGGAGCTCTAGAAAATTCATGTTTAGAACTTGAGTTAAATTAGGTAAACCAGACTATTCCAAGTCCAAAGCCTCCAATTCCTAAGTGCTTAACCACACCAAGGCAATAAATTAAAGCTAAGACAAACCTACTGGGTCAACTAAAGGATGTAAGTATCAAAATCCATCTCATTCAAGGAAGCAAGTACATCCCAATTTATACTACTTAGACTATAAGGTACTTTTTTCTTAAGAAACTAGGAAGAAAAGGTAAGGATCCTTAGATGGTTCATGTCCTAAGAAACCTTGTTAATATTATGCTAGATTTAACATAATTGTCCCTAAATACATAGACCCTAGCAGTCTAGTAGTGGATGTTAATATTAATGGGGCCCTTATCAAGAATAACTTGATTGAACTAGGGGCAACAATTAGGATCATTACTAAGGAAACAATGTAACTCCTTCAATTAGCCAATCTTAGACTTACACCTACTATTTTATAGTTAGCATATAGGTCAACAATAAAGATCAAGGAAATCATTGAGGATTTAGTTATAGCATTAGATTCTTGGGAATATCCTACTAATTTCATAGTCTTACAGCCAAAGTTCAACCTTGCAAGATATCCACTCATCTTAGGTAGACCATGGTTAGCTACAACTAATCCATTCATAGGTTGTTGATCTAGAAACATGATCATATCTAATGGGACTATAACCAAGAAATTAGGTCTATATCCTCTAGCCCAACCTTATGTTGATCTTGAACAAACCATATGGACCACCTTGGATGATTATGACCACTATTCCCTACAAAATTTAATGAAAATAGAATATATCCCTTTATTGGATGACCAAGATGAAGATGATTTGATTTCTCACATAATACATAAGGATTACAGTAGGAACCCGCAACAACTAGACTATCTTTCATGCCTACAAGATACTTTGCAAAACATTATACCTACCAATTCATCGAAAGAAATATCTCATATTTTCTATTCCTTACTAGTATAACAATGTATACCAAATATTCCTAGAATTTACCTCTCATCCATACAAGCATCATCTAAAACATTAGAAAATATTCCAAGAAAAATGTTGAACATAAACAATTCAGTAACTAAAGAGAAATAAAATTCCCTGAATACTATGTTGGAGGAAAATGCAATAGCCTTTGCATGGGACTACCATGACACGAAGGGAATAGATCCTGACTTACGCATCCATAGGATCTATATAAATGATGGTTTTAGACCCATAAGATAGCCTCAAAGATGAATGAGCCCTAATTTGAGAGAAATAGTTAAAGATGAACTCCATAAACTACTTGATGCAGTCTTCATTTATCCTATATCTAATAGTGAATGGGTATCACCCTTAGCTATTGTCCCTAAGAAAGGTGGAAAATGGAGGGTATGTGTAGATTATAGGGAGCTGAACACAACCACTAGGAAAGACCACTTCCAATTACTCTTCATTGATCAAGTTCTTGACTCTGTATTAGGAAATAAATACTTTTAATTCCTACATGGTTTTAGTGGCTGCAATTAGATAAAGATTTCTCCAAAGGATCGAGACAAAACAAAATTCACATTCCCTTGGGGTACTTATGCCTATTCTATCCTACCCTTTGGGTTATGCAATTCCCTAGCTACTTTCCAAAGGGAAGTGATTAGCATCTTCTCCAAATATGATCATGACTCTATGGAGATATCTATGGATGACTTCACCACATATGTGGAAACTTATGAGGAAGCCCTTTCCAATATGGAAAAGGTTTTGAAAAGATGTAAAGGTGATAGCTTGTCCCTAAGTAATGAAAATTTATTTATGATGATGACTTAGGGAATTTCATATCCAATGAAGGGATTCAATTTGATCCACATAAGATATAGATCAATTCTACATTACCTATTCCATAAAGGTAGAGAGATGTTAGAACCTTCCCAGGCCATGTAGACTATTATAGGAGGTTCATTAAGGACTTAAATAAGATTTCAAGACCATTGTTTGTTTTGTTGACTAAAGATATAGAATTTGATTGGACATTAGAGTGCCAACATTATTTTAAGGAACTTAAGGAATCCTTAACTAGAGAACCTATTTTGAGGGGATGGAATTGTACATTACCCTTTCATATACACACTAATGCTTCATATTTTTCTATTGGAGTAGTTATGGGTCTAAAAGAAGGTAATAAAGAATATGTTATTTACTGCATTAACAAGAACTTACGAGTAGAGCTAAATTACACTATTAAAAAAAAGGAAATGCTATCAGTAGTATATGTCATCAACAAATTCAAGAATTACATAATTGGCTATGCAGTTTTATCCACATAGATCATACAACTATAAGATACTTAATGAACAAACCCGTGGTAGGGGGTAGGCTAGTTAGATGGATACTCCTACGAGAATTTGATATCACAATAGTGGAAAAACCTGGGAAGTCTAATGTAGTAGAAAATTTTCTATCAAGGTTACCAACACAATCAATAGAAGGGATAGTAGATGACTCATTTCTAGATAAGCATTTATTTCCTCTTAATACACATACACCCTGCTATGTTGACATTGAAAATTATTTAGTGATAGGGCAGATACCAACACAATTTTCTCCAAGAGAAAAGAGACAATGAATTCACAAATGTTTCCCATACTCTTGGGTATCTGGTTATCTATTATACATAGGCCCAAATAATATCATGAGAAGTTGTATAAGGGAAGATGAATTCTTTGATATAATGAAAGAGTGCCATGATGAGCCCTATGGGGGTCACTTTGCAGCTAAATGGATAACATTGAGAATCATCACAACATGTTACTACTAGAAAACTTTACACAAGGATTCTATCAAGTACACAATAAGATGTGACATATTCCAAAGAATGGGTAAGACAACCAAAACCAATGAAATGTCTTTGTAGAAAAAATTGACACTAGCACCCTTTGACAAATGGGGTCTATATTTCGTTGGGCCAATTTCACCTACATCTAGAAAGGAGTACATTATGGTTTTCCCTTTTAGATATTTTCTTACATTATAATTGGTGGTTTTAGTGGTTTTCCTATAAAACTTCCTAGGTACCAAGATTATAATTTTTTAATGATTGAAGTTTACAAGTAGCTTGTTGATGTAAACAAGAATTTCCAGGAGCCTAGAAGGGTAACTATCCAATTTCCTATTGGTTTTTGTCCCTTCACCTGTAACACTATGTCAGACGATTTAAACATTGAAAGGGAAATATCTAAGTATACTCTACAATTTTATGATGAATGATTTCCCTTTGATCTAAAAAATCATGTGAAAAAAAAATTGAAGTTAAGGACCTAGTTTATTTCATCAGCCAAACTTAGAAGGTTATTCAGTTGAGTAATTTGATGAATTTTAAGTGAGAAGGATAAACCAAATGAGGTCTTTAAGAAAAGTAATCAATTATGGTTTAGACTAGGATGTATAGGGTATTAGAGATAATGTATCATATTTAGTGGGTCCAATATTTACAAAGCTAATAGCTCATTAACCCATCATTGCTATGGATTGGAGTAACAAGGAAATTAATAAAATTGTAAAAATTAATGAATATGTCTTAAAAATTAGACAAGAATGGTTTGTTGAAAAGAAAATAGAGCAATCCTACCCTCTGACTAGGTTGTAGGTTACTCTACCTATAGGAGGAAGTAACCAACCCCCTATGATTTTAGGGAATTTTGTGTCAACTTCACACCGAATTGCATCACTATCTCACTTGGATAAGGATAATGAGGTTGATCAAGAAGAAGAAGATCTAAGAAACATTGAAATTAGTACTTCTTCTTCATCGCGTCATTCATCACCTATTAGTGAGGTCAATGAGCCTATAATACCTAGGTCTTCTCCACATTCATAAAAATATGTACAAATGGACACTCCTCCAGTAAAGAGAACCTTATTTGATTTTTCTAGTTCAAAGGTTGACATTGTTCCTACTACCCATGTTTGGCTGCAAGATACATTGTTAAAGAAAAGGAAGGTGATACATTTAGACCTCTCGAAACAAGATATGGCGGGTCAAATAATTCAAAGGACACATAAGCCTAAAATATTAAATAATACTAATAGGATAATAGAGTATGATGGCTTAGGAAATATATGTCTTAAAGTTGCTTGCCCTACTACATAAAAATAAGTCACTCAAGAAACAACAAGTGACTTTGATATTGATAGAATAATATTGGTACCTTCTGGAGATGTGCAAAACTTCCAAGTATTGGAAACAAGGTTGGTGGAACGATCTAAAAAGGACAAAAGGAGAAATGATGAATTAAAGAAATAGGTTAAGGTTTTAACTTAATGTTTAGAAACTATCTTTGATCTTCCCCCTCAACCAATTTCACAAGCTAAATCATCCTTTGATCCAATTTCAATGGCAGGAAAGGAGATAGTAAGCAAAATGAAAATTTTTAAGGTGTTTGGAAAGGCCATAGAAGATTGGAGCCATGACATAATAAATAAAGAAAATCAAATTATTTTGGACTAACTAGATATTTACCAAAAATCATATGCCTTGAAAACTAACATAGAAAAAGATATTGCTACTACTAAAAAAGAAGAAGGGTTATGGGCTCAGTACCTAAATGAGATCAAAGGAATGTCGAATATGGGAATGGAAATATTAGCTAATGATAAAATCATTCCCAATGTTGTTGATGGTCATTGCATAATTTGGAACAAGAACTTGTTGAATAGAAACTTCAGACTACCAAACAAAGCCTACAAGAACTAAACAAGATGTTGACTGAAATAAATATGATTATTAGTGAATTTTATATGAATCTTACTACATAGCCTACAACCTAGGATACAAGGAGGTGGTAGCAATGAAGATGTTCAAGTCCGAAAATAAGATTTTAAAAAGATAATCAATGAAATCAGTTAGTGTAATTAACTATTTATTACACTAGCATAAGTTAACTTAAGTCTACATTTAATAATTTAGGTTTCCTTATTAAATAAATCATAAATAATATTGTAGGATATAATATTACCTTCTAGAAAATGAGTTGTATTTTCTAGAACTTATCTCTATCTTCTTATCATTCCCTAAGTAGTTAGTTAGGGTTTCATGTAGTGTGATTTGAACACTTGGCATCATCTTATTCATTCTAGGTCTAGCTCTTGCCTATATAATCATGCATATGTACTCTTGTAATCTATCTAGATCATCATAATAGAATCTCCTATTTGAAAGCCATTATTGCATAAATTCTGTGTGGTTGATTATTTCTTCTTGGCAAAGGTCTTCCATTGAAGACTGCAACTTCATCAAGGACACTGTCCATCCATAATTCCAACATGGTATCACAACTTTTCAAGTGAAGAATCATCCTAGGATCAAGAGAGTTGGTGTGAAACCCAATCCTAGACCTACACAAACATAGCAAACAAACATAATATTAGATCCATATGCAAGTTAAAACTAATATTCCCCATGAAATTCATCTATAATGCTCAAAATAGGAAAAATGAAGGATAAAACAAGAAAATAAATTAAATCCTATTTAAGTATGCAAATTCTTAATGCCATGGGGGAATTGGTGCCAATTTGATGTGTAAATTGGCCCTTTCCCAGAATCTTTAAGTGGTTTGATGATTTTGATGTAGATCGATCCACTTGGTGAGGAAGGACAATGTAATTCATTGATAAAATCTGCAATAACCTAGCTATGATAATGGAAAATGCTAATGGAAATGGATGAAATCGCTCTAAATGTGAACATAGTAACTTTTCTCTAAGTTGTGGATGTCAAAATGAGAAGAAGATATTTCTATTTATAGAAAGATAAGATGGAGGAATGATCAAAAATGGAGCAATATGGGATCATTCGACATCCAATGGCCAAGTGCCACTTGTCAAGATGTGAATGGAGGAAGCTTGAGCACATTTTGGTGAATGAGCTAATAAATGATATTAGGTGGATTTTTAAAATCATGAAATGACTTGTTGGAGAGGGAAAGAAAATGACTTAAATGCCACTTGGCTCAATGCACAAGGACATGTAAGAGGAGATAAATTCTTTTTTGGAAGGACAAATCCACTTGGAGGCATTTTCAAACTTCGAAGAATATTCCCCTAAATATGCCATGTTGAGAGAAAATATGGATTTAATAGATCAATTAAATGTATTTTCATGTGCAAGTGGCAAAATCTAGAGAATTTAAGTGATTGGGATTAAATTAATTAGGATTTGATCCATTTAATAGGAGATTAGATGATGTGACAAATTTTATTTATATTTTAGGATTTAAATTTAAATCAAAGTTGAGAGAAAAATGATTTAGACTTTAATTAAATAAATATTTTGATTTATTTAATTAAAAAGGGGATAATGTTAGATTAAATTAAATAAGGTTTAATTTATTCAATTTAATAGGATGGATTTAGAGATTTAATTAAATTAAATAGATTATTTAATTAAATAGATGCATAGGGTTAATTAAATCAGATTGATTAATTTAATTAATAGGAGAGAATGACTTAATTAGATAAATAATGATTTATTCAATTAAGGGATGAAATGTGATGACAAGCTTAAGAAGATGATTTAGGATGAAATGATGTTAGTAATCAAGATCAAGTGTGTCGGTACATTTTTCATGTCACATTTTGCCCCTCTTTGAAGCAATGCACTTGTTGCCTTGATTAGAAGAATAAAGTGTTGTGATCAAAGTTCAAAAATTTCTCGATTGTTTAGATGCCCCACTACTACCCTAGGAAGAAGGATTATGCAGGTATATTGCCCCCTTGAGAGATTGGACGAAAATTTGGATTTTTGGGTGATCTCGTGAAAAAAGAGGACAAGGTTCCCAATGGGTCCAAAAAGGCTTTGGGATGCCAAAAAAGATGCAAAATGGCCCTCGGTTGGGCAAAAACGAGATCGAGGGTTCAAAATCCTAGTTGGATGGCCAAATTAGGTAAAAATCCTAATTTTTAGACTTAAATAGACCCCAAGGGGTCATCTTCAAATCATTTTCACACTTAGCCTTTAAAGATTTTTGCATTTTGAGCTCTGAGCCTTGATCGAGATGGATCAAAGTTTGCTTCCCTGACATGTGTTAGAGCGAGTATGAGTGCACTAGCAGCCAAACGACATAGGAGCCATGGTATGTACCACGTCCTTGACTTGTGATTTTCATTTTTTTCATGCAATCAATAGGGTCAAAGTTAAATTTGAGACAAGTGGTCATATTTAGCGCCACTGCAAATGCAAAATTGGTGTTGCGCAACCTCTAAGTGTGTCGCATATGCAAAGAGCACCACCACAGGCTAGTTTAGAAATTAGGGTTTTAGCCTTTAGTTAGCCACATGTGTGAAGTGCGTCACAACGAGCCTATTTGGAGTTTAGGACCCAGGGGTGTGGTCAAACTATGTCACGATGATGTAGTTTGGAGTTTACAAATTGTCCTGCAATTGCAAAAAATGTTGCATTTTGTTGTTTCAATTATGGGAACTTAGTTCGAGGGCCCAATTTGTTTCAAAACTTGATGCAGTGACCTCTCTTGCACAGGAGGACCTTGAAATACTACATTCTTGGGAGCACAGATGTCTGGTGCTCAATAGATTAGATGGGTTACACGAGTTTCTCTAGGAATAGCTGGGTGTCATTGTCCTTTGGTATGTCGCCTAGGTTCATCCTATTAGGACCCATTTGGGGATGATGATAGCCTTGGCAGAGCGATGGAACAGTGAGACATCCTCCTTTCACCTTCCTACTAGTGAGGCCACGATCACACTGGAGGATGTTTGGCACATCCTACAACTACCCATCCATGGTGAGAGAGTTATTTATGACGTGGATGTTGGGAGGGATGCTTGTTGTGAGGTTATGGGGATTGAGGTGATTATATTCTCCAAGGGCTAGATAGATCTAGAGAGACATTAGGGTAGAGTGCCCAAATTGAGACTTATTATTGCAGTGATTATATCAGGTCTTGGGGCACTAGATCGATGGGGCCGATATTTCAGTCCAGGTTGGGGATTAGCATGGGAGCGGATGCTCTTTTAGAGAGAGTTCCTTGCATGGGGTCCAATGATGCTAGCCTCACTTTACAGAGATTTGCACGAGTTCACCTATCTGGATAACTAGGCCATTGGGGTTGATGTTACATTGTTGCACATCTAGGCTTGGGAGCACATTGCAGTGCTTTGCCCTCAAGTTACATATATTTCCCTAAAGCTAGACGATTCAATTGTCTGGTGATATGGTGATCCATAGATCACTTTCACACATACAAGAGTAGATGGTATCACCCATTGGTGGTGAGTTATCAATGAGATGACATATTTTACCTGGAGGCATTGGCTTGGCATAGGTCCATGGATGGATGATGTACGTCAGTTGTTTTTTTCTTGTCAGGACAAGTTGATGTAGGGCAAAGAGCACACCATGATTGAGAGATATCTGCTAGACCAAGTAGCTAGGTAGTTTGGTGATGTACAGAATAGGCCCGATGACCAATATGTGGGCATCTTTTCTTGTACTATGAAGGAGACTGCATAGGGTGGACCTATCCCAATAGAAGATGCAGTTGCATCCTTTGGATAGTTGATGGCTAGGTTGTGGCCTTATGATCAAGGATAGGGTGATGTGGGGGTCACATAGGCTTATGGAGATTGGTTTAAACCACCCTTGAGGCTCATAGATCTAGGTGCAGTGCCCACATGACAGAGGCCCATGGGTTGATCAGCAGGCCAAGGTCAAGGGTAGAGAGGCATGGGTGATGGGGACAAAGATGTGGATATGGATAGGGGAGGAGATGGGCCACCTCCACACCAAACACCACCCCAAGTATAGCCACAGTAGACACCACCTCGGTTGCACATACCACCCATAGAGCATGCACAACAGACCCCACCCAGGGATAGGGAGAGAGAGGTCCCTCAGCAATAGCCTCCATAGCCAAATCATCGAGATGCCCTGATTTAGCAGTTGCAGGCTCAGGTGTAGGTTTTGAAAACTAAGAGGGATCAAGCCCAATATTAGGTCTTACCACTTACAACAAAGCGAGATCATGCGAGGTACAAGAGAGACCAGGAGATAGGCTAGAGGTGGTACCTCGGGAGCACAACCTCTGCATCCTAGGGCTAGACAATATCCATTTAGGCATATCGAGAGGTCGTTAGAGAGGCAGAGTACTACAAGCTCCACTATAGGCAAGTCGTGCAACCAGCAGGCCGGGTGCCTATGTAATCCTAGTAGGCAGGGATGAGGCCACCCGAGGATCATGCCGAGAGATACGTAGGAGAGGGCAGCAACTAGCAGGGCTAGTTTCTCGTTTTGATCAGAGACAATATTCATTTTTGATTCATGGGTTTCGATTTGTTATTGCCCCTATTGTATCATACACATTTGATCCTGATTGTGTACCTTGACAGTTACTCATGTTTATATATATGAGATGATTTGATTTATGAGATGCCCTATTTTATTTGTGATGGATAGATGCATTTAATTTCCTATGTGTGATGCAGTGATTATGGATGTATATCCTTTTGTAAATTTTCTATGCATTTTATGGTGACGATGTATGGTTGCAATCATGATATGCAAAATGGTTTTCTATATTATGTCCTAAATGAATTATGTGATATTTTTATGACATGTATGTAGTGACATGCACATGATATATATATTTTTTGTTTCCTTTTTTGATGCATTTATGGATGATATATTGAATTCCAATGTTATGCCTTTATGCAATATGAATGTGAGATGATACATGGTATTATGTGCAATGGTTTTATGTACAAATGTAATGATGTAATGCAATGATTCCTATAATGAAAGCGATGTTATGTTATGAACCAATGTTGTATGATGATTAATGAAATTTAATGATACGATAATATGCAATGATGATTTTATGTAATGCAATATTCATGATTATGAGATGGTGACATTTATGAGATGGTATGTAATGGTTCCCTATGATATGTGACACTATGGATGTTTTGTATGAAATGATAATGCAAGATGATCTATGATGTAATTTTTTGTGATGATGATTATGTGAAGCAATGATTTATTTGTAAATGATGTAATGAATATCGTTATGCAAGATGATTTATGAGATGGTGTTTTATGAAATGTAATGGTTATGTGATGCAATGATTGATTTGTGGATGCAAATTATGTAATGAACATATTTATGCAAGATGATTTATGAGATGATGTGCATATGGATATGATAATGATGACATCTATGATAATTTATCCCATGCATAGCTTAATAATGGATATGTGATGATTCTATATTAATAATGAGATACAATGCATCTATATTTCGTACATGATATGCATTATGCTAATGACTAGTGGATGCAAGATGGATGCATTTTAGTAATTTTTTTGAGTAACTGTCACAACACCATGTTAGTATGGAAAGAAGATAGAAGGAAGAAGATCCAACAAGCTTATCCCATGATGAAGATGATAATAAAACTAGGAGTTGGGATGTTAAAAGGGCCATTTAGTTTATGTTTGATAACACATGTAGGTATGATGCATCAAGGTATTAAGAACCAAGATGGTGTTGTACATAGTGTGATGGAATTTGACTCAACAATCAGATAGGAGTATTCCTATTCAAACTTGACATACAAAACCTTATTCAAGATGTAGTTCAGATATTCTAAAAATCTCTGACCAAAACATAGAAAATAAAGTCGTCCTATGTGGTCAATAAGACATCTAGAACACCCTCCTTGCAAACCAAACAAAGCACGCATGAAAAAATTATTTTAGAAGAATATTCAACAAACACAGCAAATAAAAAGATAATGATCATTTCCCCATTGCTTTCTCTGTAAACCATTTTGATTAGGTATCATTGAGAGGTCCTTGGAATGAACAAAAAATAAGATAAGTCAAAAAAATACCAAGATAAAGTAAACAAACAAGCTAATATTCTTCATACCGCTAGCCAAGACTAAACTACAGTGATACCGGATGTTGATGTCCATTGTAGGAAAGATTCATCCTAAGACATGATGTAATTAGATGATGATGAGATTTGACTAGATGATAAGCTATTGATACTTTGAATTGACTAACTTGCTGACTTACTAACCTAGACTTTAGACTTGATAATTGAGCTTTCACTTTTAAACCTGCTAGACTTGCTTCTGATTGTTTTACCAAAGGATGAAGATGATGATTAATTTATTATAAACGAATGATTATTTTGGGTGAAAGAGAAATGCGATAGATGGATTTTTCAAATTTTTGGATGTTTTTGGTGTTTTTGAAATGTTTTGAGGCTGATTTTGGGATTTTGAATATTTTGACCAAGAGACTAACTTAAAGACCTATCCTAGGGGTCTTGGGAGCTGATCAACAGATTGGCCTTGCCTATATTATACACACAGAGACCATGTAGTTTGATTGAAACAAAATTTATTACCGATGAGATGGACAAATAGGTTGCTCGATTATTTGTGACAGACGCTTAAAGGACTGACCTAAAAGAATGTCTCGGGGGATGATCAAAGATCAAACTTGCCTATGTTCAAGCTTAGAGATGACATAGTTCGGTTTGATAACTCCATTGAAATGAGTTTTAGATTTTTGAGATTTTGAATATTTTGGGATTTTTTATATGATTTGGATGTTTTTGGATTTCTAATTTTCTAATGTTTTTGGATTTTTTGATGGATTTTAAGGAAGATCACAAGAATATACATGAATCAAATTTGATGCAAGTACATCAACATGCCCCTAGCATGATGTAATAGACTACTTTGATATAGGTAGGAAAAATTGACCTTAGGTATATTCCAATTAGTACTAGGGTGGAGCATGATACGAACACAAGATCAAGCTATGGTACACATAGAAATAGATGGTGGAAGGATTAAAGGAATGCGATGGATGAATGGGTGTGCAGAATAAGTTGTGAAGATCCTGGTGGATGGAGAGTGCTTTATTTATGCTTGCTTCCTATTTGAAATTTTTTCACCAAGTTACTTGTCCAAAGTGCCACTGAAGTGGTTTTCACTATAGGACGATTTTTTTTTAATCATTTTTCTAATTTTTTTGGATTTTAATATTTTTTTATTTTTTTGGTATTTTTGGTTTTACCCTTAAAATATCAGGTGTACATTTTTTTGAGATGGGATTTTTTCATGGGCTCCTATAGAGACTCCCATTCGGGTGTTAATAGTTGATATTACCTTGATTTATAGCTCATCGTGATGATGAAAGGTTCCAACAAGTTGGGCTCAAACTTACCCTTGCTTTTTGCATTTGCAACGTTATTTTGATTCTTCTTTAGTTCTAGCTCATCCACTTGAATGTCTACCATGTGCTGCTCATCCAGTAGCTCTATCTCATTCAGTTGTGAGACTTGGTATTCCTCATCTGTAATGAGATTTTGCAGTGATATCCTCAGGGATGGGAGCTCGATCTCAATGGGGAGGATGGATTCTGATCCATTGACTAGGGAGAAGGGGTGGGCACCTATTGGTGTGCAGATGTTGGTGCGGTAGGCCCATAAGGAAAAATTTAGTTGTAGATGCCAGTCATGACTAGTGTCATTTATTATTTTCTTAAGGATTTTCAGAATTGTTTTATTGGTGGCTTCTGCTTAGCCATTGCCTTGGGGCTAATACAGAGTGGAAAAGCGATGTTGGATGTTGAATTTTTGGAAAAGGTCATGAACATCCTGATTTTTGAAAGGTGTCCCATTATCTGAACTAATGTCTTGAGGGACACTGTATCCACATATAAGGTAGTTCAGGATGAACTTGGATATCTTCTTTCCAGTTATGTAGGTCATGGGAATGGCTTTGACCCACTTCATGAAGTACTTCATGGTGGTGATGATGAATTTATGGCCATTGGATGAGGTGGGGGTGATTTTACCGATGAGATCAAGCCCCCATCGTGAAAAGGGCCAAGGGGTGATAATGGGATGAAGCTCCTGAGCTGGTGCATGGATAAGGTCCCCATGTTGCCGACACTGCAAACATATTTTGACAAATTCATGCGCTTCTCTTTCCATCGTGGGCCAAAAATATCCAGTCCTTAGCAATTTCTTATCCAAATTCATACCGCTCGAGTGTGAACCACAAATTTCATTGTGTAGGGTATGTGCAAGATCATCATGGAAAAAATAGGCCCTTAAGTGGCGAAAAATTCAAAAAAATCAGAATTAGGAAAATTGATGTAAAAATTTGAATAAGTTATCTATATTATTTCAAAAATATGTAAGAATATAATCTATAGAAAATTGAATGTAGTTTCTAAACTACTAGGTGTTTTTTTTTTTTTTTAAATCTATTTGGTGAAATTTTGAAATTCCAATGTAGTAGCACTTAAATTTTAGGGAAAAAATAAGAAGTAGGTGTCTGTCTAACCACCCTAACCACAATAAAATGATAATATGTTTTTAAAATATTTTAGATATAAGTAGAGGACTCATGTCCTGATGTGATGCATATTTTTTTATAATTTTTTTCCAAGTAAATAATTAATTGATTTTTTATTACAACTTTTAAAAAATATAAAAACTCGTATGTCTAACCACCTTAACTTGGTCAAAACTTCATGAAATTCAGTTTTTATTTTTTAAAATCCTATATTATGTGAAGCATAGAATGTGACGTGTATTTTGGATTCAAAAAATGTGATACCATTTGAAAGCTAGTTCGATATTTTTCAATCAGCCTATCAATCAGGACTTTAGTCATAATTCAAATAGAAAATGAGTAATAATAATTTATTAAATTCAAAGTAAAGCATAATTTATATTGGTGGAAACCTAAGAATCCCCTTTAAAAACCCTTTTTGTTTCATAAATTTTGGGTAAAAGAAAATTCATCAACCACATACCTTACACATACCCATCATATCGCAAGTTTTCGGCCCATCATGATCTTGCACATACCTTGCACCTTGGTTAAAGAAGTCAGGGCTTCCTCAATGTTTAGGAAATGTAATAGGTTCCATTTGATGCTCCTACAGTAGAGGGTTTCTCCTAGGATGACAAAGCGGATTGACTTCTTGACGAAGGCTCATTTAAGGTTTGTGGTTATATCGGTAGGGTGGATTCCTATTCTTAAGTATGTGTAAATGTCATGGTACCAGGGATCACTAGGACCAATGAGTTCATACAAAAATTCAGACTCTAGTACCTCGAATGCTAGTATGAGAAGCTGATCTACGAGGAATTCTTGTTTTTGGATGTTGTGTGAGATTTCCTAGAGTGATCCAATTGTATCCATTGTGTTCATATCTCTGTTGTTTATTTTGGGTATCTTCTCAAAGGTGACATCAATAAAGGACTATTTTAGGTGCTCCACCACTTTCTTATATGGAGTCAACTTGTCATCATTTGTTTGGTATTTTCCATTGACTTGATTTATGATAAGTTATGAATATCCATAGACCTTGAGTGCCATGATCCACCATTGTGCAATAATTCTTAATCCTATAATGAGAGTCTCATATTCGATGATGTTGTTGGGGCATGGGAATGAAAACTTGTAGGATTTGGGTATGTAATCTCCTTGGGGAGTGATGAAGAAAATTCCTACTCCTGACCCATGATGTGTGTAGGATCCATCAAAATACATCTTCCAGTGGTCCACTACACTTAGATTGAAAATTTGTTGGGGAACTCTGAGACAAGTGGGTTTTCTACATATATAGGATCCTTTGCGAGTTGATCCAAAATTATTTGTCCTTTGATGGATTTGTGCTCTACATATTGAATGTCATGCTCTGTTAGGATCATAACCCACTTAGTTGTCCTTCTTGTGAGATTTTCTTTGGAAAGTAGGTATTTGAGTGGATCTATTTTTGTTATTAGCTTGATCTAATGAGCCAACATGTAGTGGTTGAGCTATTGCAGTATTGAACTGCAAATATGACTGCTAGACAAGCTTTCTCAATAGGTGTGTAATTTAGCTCATGTCCTACCATGGTTCTGCTAATGTAGTATATTTCTCTTTGCCTTTCATTTTCATCATGTTGAGCTAAGAGACCATTGAAAGTTGTTGTTGTTGTTGATAAGTATAGGATCAATGGTTTGCCTAGAATTGGCAGCATTAGAATTGGTAGTGTGAGTAGGTATTCCTTGAGTTTTCTAAATTCTTGGTTTCATTTTTCATCCCATTTGTATGCTACCCCCTAGTGGAGTAGATGAGAATATGGGATTTTCTTGTTTATCATTTGTGCTATGAATCTGTAGATAGACTAGAGCATTCCTTCTCAACCTCTTAGTTGCTTTATTGTCCTGGGTGCTTCCATTTTGAGGATCACCTTGAATTTGGTGGGATCTACCTCGATTCCTCTCATTGACACGATATACCCTAGGAGCTTTCCTGGTCACACTCTCAAGATGCACTTCTTTGGGTTGAGTCAGACCTTGTACTTTTCCAACCTATCAAAAATGGAACTCAGAGCTAATATGTGGTCCCGACTTTTCCTTGATTTAGCCAATATGCCATCCAAATAATTTTCCACTATCTTATCGATCATATCATGAAAGATTAATTTCATGGCTCTCTAATAATTTTCTCATGCATTCTTTAGCCCAAATGGCAACATATTAGAGCATTAGGTTCCCCATGAACATGTGAATGTTGTCTTGTGTTCATCCTCCTTTTCTATCATGATCTGGTTATATCCTGAGAACTCATCCATTAGTTATAGAATCTCATGTCTGACCATCATATCCACTATCATATCAATTTTTGGTAGTGCAAATTCATTCTTGGGACACACTTTATTCAAGTCTCTAAAATTCATGTAGATGTGAATGCCCCCAGTGGGCTTTCAAACAGGTACCAGGTTTGACACCCACTATGGATAGTCAATCGGGCATATGAACCCCGCATTCGAGAGCTTCTGCAATTCCATTTTGACTAGCAAGGCTATTTGGGGATGCATCTTTCTGAGTTTTTATCTCACGGGTTTTTCTTCAGGATATATAACTAAATGATGAACTACAACCTCTGGATCAAGCCCAAGCATGTTAGCATAAGTCCATGCAAATTTTACCTTTCTTTCTTTTAGGAATGAAACTAAGAGTTCTTGTACTTCCATGAGAAGTGACTCAATGTAGAAGGTTATGTGCAGTAGCTCCCTTGTTCCTAGGTTGACAGGATTGCATTGTTATGCTAGGACCGCTGATTTTTCTTGATGAAGTCCAGTGAGGGGAAGATTGGATCCTTCATCCTTTGGTGGCTTAGATAGGTTTTCACCATTGGATGCATCCTTTATTTTTACTATTTTAGGGTTGGAGAGCACCACAACGTGGTTTTCACTCAAGGACCTTGAGATCATTCTTAATTTCTCACTTTTGCGACTGAAAGATTCAATCATCTCCCCATAATAGACTTGAGTGTCCAGTGTGATGTCAAATCCAACCTTATGATCTCCATATGGTACTATATCCCCCAATCCCATGAACTCCGAAAGTGCCTCATCATTTTCAAATGTATCTAGAATCGATGGTCCTCATTGGTCATAATCGATGAGTTGGGGGTAGACCAAGTTTATTTCATGGATTTAGTAGTCTGAATCAAAAGATAGGGTGCTAATCAATAGTAGGGAGAAGTCTTCAAAAAGAATGGGTAAGCTAGTTATGGTATCCTCGTCATCACTACTACTACACAACACGGTTGTGTCAAAGGTAAAGTTATCTATGACTTGACCTGTGGACATGGGTAACTGGAGGGTGGTTGCCGATAGCAGAGGGGAAGTTCTGACTACTTTAACTAGGAGACTTCTGCCACATATGGTTACACTCGAGGGGGTACACCCAAGGCCAAGATTTTTCATGTCCTTTTCAACAATGATAAGTTCCAATTGGCCATTGTTGTTCTTTCCCAGACTTCCATTTCTATTATAGCCCATACCCAACATTAATTGAATTCCTATGTTTGCATCATCCATAGGAAGGGCTGCTACGGGTCTTTCATCTTGATAGAGGAGACTAGATATGTCTCGATCATCCATGACTTCTTGGCCTAGATCTCCCCACCTCCTGAATCAGGAAGGATCCGCTCTGAAGGTTTGAGTTTTCATATTGGCGGGTTGTGGCTATCCATGGGATCTAGGGGATTGAGGTAACTACCCAACCATGAAGGCTCATTTCTTCACTCTATATTCCCCACACCCATTGTCTTGGATTATAAGCTTGATGTTGGATATGTTAGGGATGGTGGGTTTCTTTCTCCTAGAAGTGAAGGCTATGTTCGATGGATCTATATATGGAGTTGAGGGGCCTTCATCATTCTTTGGAACTTGGGGAACCTTATAATACTTGGCTTCGAGGCTCTTGCAATAGGCAAAGGGTTTAGGATCACCATAGATTGTGACCTCTTGGTTTTGGTATGAAAACTTGACACATTGGTGGAAATTCAATGCAACTTCTTGCATCCCATGAATCCATAGGCATCCTACGAGGATGTTATATGACAAATCAAGGTCAAGCACCTGACAAGTAGTTTCCACTACAGTTGGCTCTACTTGAATAGGGAGTTGAATAGTGCCCTAAGACACTCTTTCTTGATCATCATATGCCCTAATTGTGATACCCTTACCTTTTTCAATGGAATCTTCAGATATTCCTAGATTCTTTATAAGCTTGAGTGAAAAAAAATTTAGGTCTGCACCTCCATCCACCAAGACCCTTTTGACCTTATTTTTGTGAACTAGGACTTTAAGGTGGAGTGCATGGTTGTGATATTGTTGGGTGGGAAAGTCCTAATTGGAAAACTTGAGGAGATTCAAAGTGGTGATATTCTCGAGCATAGCTTGGAATTTCTCTATATCAAGGTTGGTGGATATGGTAGATGAAGCCAATGCTTTCTCAAGGATTTCTCTGTGGGTAGATGAAATCTTCAGTAAATCCATCATGGAGATCTGAGCAGGGGTCCTTTTTAATTGGTCAAGGATGTTGTAACCAATAGGGACATATTTTTTATTTGAGGTGGTGGTCCTAGATAACTGCTTTTCCTATCCAATGGTGACCTTTTCGCTACTTGTGGTGACTCTACAATCAACATTTTCTTCCTTGATGCTAACAACAGTGACCATTTAATCAAGGCATGTGACAAATCCTTCATACACATGGCTCACATTGCCATATTTTTTCTTCCCTTTGTTGTTTCCTTGGTTGTGATTGGGCATTGAATTCATGTAGATTTTCAGATCTTTATTTCCAATTGGTTTCTCAACATTTATGATTTTGTCATCAATGAGATCTTGGATGAATTTTTTCAATTTCATGTAGTTGGTGGTTGTATGGCCCTTGAGCTTATGATAATCACAAAGGAAATTTTCATTGTACCAGGGTGGTTTCGCCAGGAGCTCTTGGTAATTATCATAAGTGGGGATTTTGATGAGGTTCTCATTGACCAAATTATTCATGATGGATTTGATTGATTCCCCCAAGGCTGTGAATTTCCTCTTGGGGGATATCTATTTTGCGGAGGTGGTCCTCCTTGATTATTGAGGTTGTTGACTTGATTGTGGTGTGGTTGTTGGGTTACCACATTGGCTTACATGTTATTGCAGTTATTATTTTGTGGTTGATTATGTGTTTGGGCTTTCTGCTTTGGAGCACTGATGATGACGTTAGCATCTACCACCCCATCATTGGTGACATTCCCATTTTTTTCCCATGTGCGAGATTTCTCATTATAGCTGGTGGATGGGCAGCTATCTTGATGTTTAGGATATGTAGGTGTGCCCCTTTGTGCAATAAGGGCCCTTTCGATGTTGAGCACCTTGGGGATCAATTGATCATATGTGGTGATACACCGCATCTTCAAATAAAATGCCAAGTTTTTGTATAGATTGACAATGATAGTGAAAATTTATTGCTCCGATTGGCCTTGGATCACCATCATTGTAGGAAGGAGGCAAATGATTCCCCCTTTCCCTATTTGAAATTCCTCTAGACTAACATTTGTGCCGATGTTGAGTGCATAATTTTTGAGGAATGCGTCTATGATTCCTTGGAATTTTCTAATTCCTGTAGGCAAATGAGAGAACCATTCCATGGCAGGACCAACCAGGCTCTGAGGAAACAACCACATTAGATATGTATCATTTTATGCTTGACTGCCATGCAATGTACTTGGAATTTCCTGATGTGATCTTTAGGGTTTCCCAACCCATGATATTTGTCAAATTTGGGGATTTTGAATCCCTTTGGGAATGGTATCATTGCAAGGGTCTTGTCAAAAGGATAGGGACACAAATTACCAAGCGTCATTTTTTTTCTTGATTGAAGATCAAGCACCTGTTGCGAGAGTAGTTTGATTTGTGACATCACATTGTCTTGCAGATCAGGAGGTGGAGTGAACATTTTTTGAGGAGGTTGGTGGGTTTGATTGATAGGTGGGGCATTAGCAGGGTTTTTTTGCAAGATTTTTTGTGTGATTAATGCCTGCATTTGTTGCTAAGCCAACAATGCTTGTTGTTGAGTCTCTAGTTGTTGTGCTTGATACTCTTGCAGAGCTTATTGATAAGCTTGTTGTTGGACTGCTTGCAAATGTACCTGGTATTGAGATTTTTCTTGTGCTTTATGAGCTTGATATTGGGCTTGAACTTTAACACATGCTTGTTGGGCAGTCTATGTGGCTTGTTTGGCTTGAGTTGCTTGCATAGCTAGGGCATTTTTTTGTCATTGTATTAAAGCTTAAGCTTGGGCAACCTATTGTGCTTGTTGTGCTGCTAATTGTGCTTGTCCTTGCTAGGCAGCTAGCTATGGAGCTTGTTGATTTTGGATTTTTTGAAGTGTATTTTGATAGGTGTCTTGTCATGTTGCTTGCAATGTGATGCTGAATGAATTTTCCATGTTTGGTTTTGGTGGTGGTGGTGGTGAATTATGAATAGCGTTGATCATTGTGATGAGCAGAATAGTTGTGTTTATGATCAAGGTTTGAGTGGTGGATGGCGTGATTGAGATGCTTGGTCCTTGGGAAACCATTCTTTGAGAGCTTTGAGGAATGGTGGATGTATTGATTGTTGGAGTTGTTTGGATGGTTGCCATCTATTGTTGTGATATCAATGGAAAGACAAGAGGATTCAGTATGATGCTTTGATTGATGATAGGGGGGTTGTTTTTATTTGTTTGGTTGATGGTGGGAAAAGGGGGAAGACCCAACCCAAGGGGTGATGTGGATGTAAGTGGTAGA
The DNA here is from genome assembly GCA_007115665.2 of Sequoiadendron giganteum. Taxonomy (NCBI): domain Eukaryota; kingdom Viridiplantae; phylum Streptophyta; class Pinopsida; order Cupressales; family Cupressaceae; genus Sequoiadendron; species Sequoiadendron giganteum. The sequence goes on from CM021101.1 coordinate 205,310,168, forward strand.
GGTGGAAATGGTAGAAATATGGGTGGTCCATTCCCTTGAGGAGATTATTATGAGGGATCGAAGACTCCTCCTGCTCCAAAAAAATTACCTTCTCCTTGTGAGATGATAGGGAGAGAGGTTTGCATGTCAAGAGGACAAGCTGGTGTTGCATGAAAGGAGGATGAATTGGTATGATTATGAAATGTGAGAGGGACATATGGGTGTAATGGATTCACTAGGATAGATTGGTGTAATATGGTTGTTGGGTCCAACTCTAGGTTATTTATGTGGGGATGTGCTTGAAGGGCATGAAGCAATGAGCTTCCCTTGCTAACGATCGGTAGAGTTGGAGCAATGGTTGATGTGATTTGTGGGATTCTTTGGGTGATTCTTTGATATGGAGGCATGGGTGGGATTGGAGGCATGATCTCAAGAGGTTTTTCCACAAGAGTGATTAGGTCATAATCAGAATGGATTTTAGCCCTTGGGTATGTGCATAATCATGACGGACCAAAAAGTGGCAATATCTAAGTGATATGATGGCCCATGTGGCTGACAACCTTTTTTTTACCCAAAATTGATGAAACGAAAAGGGTTTTTAAAGGAGATTCTGAGTTTTCCACCAATATAAATTATTCATTTTCTATTTGAATTATGACTAAATTCCTGATTGATAGGCTGATTGTAATAAATCTATAGCTTTGAAATGGTATCAATTTTTTGGCATCTGAAACATGCATCACAATCTATGCTTTGCATACAATAGGATTAAAAATATAAATGAATTTCATGAATTTTTGACCAAGTTCAGGTGTTTAGACATACACGTTTTTATATTTTTTAAAATTTACAATAAAAAATTCATAATTAATTATTTACTTGGAAAAAATTTATTAAAAAATATGCATCGCATTGGGACATGAGTCCCCTACTTATATCTAAACTATTATAAAAAAATGTTATCATTTTATTGTGGTTAGGGTGGTGAGAAAAACTCCTACTTCTTATTTTTTCCTTGAAATTTAAGTACTACTACATTGAAATTTCAAATTTTCACCAAATAGATTTTAAAAAAAAAAAACCCTAGTATTTTAGAAACTACATTCAATTTTCTACAGATTCTATTCTTATGTATTTTTGAAACAATATAGATAACTTATTCAAATTTTTATGTCAACTTGCCTAACTCTGATTTTCTGAATTTATTGCCACTTAAGGGCCTATTTTTTCCATGATTATCTTGCAGATATCCCCCCTTCTTTGGTTAATTCCAACATGTATTGGGAGGGATATAACCTCATCATGGCATTAAAAATTTGATGATTTTTAGGATTTTGTACAATCTCAAGGATTTTCGTCTCATGTCATCCCTAAGGAATTGTTGGTGATGTCCTCTACTTGGCCCTCCTCCTAAGGATTTTGTGATGGTAGAGGGAAATTGCTTAAGGGATTCATCAATCCAATGAGATTCATTTCAGGAGTAGTTTGGATTAGGTCACTTGAATTTGATGTTTCCTTGTTGATTTCCATATTCTTCTTGTGTTGTGATCTAGTCTGCACCATAAAATAAGGAACAATTTTCAAGAATGTGTTTTCCTTTAGATTGATCTAACTCTAGGCACAAAAAGAGAAGAACTAGGATGATTAAGGATCAAAAGATGGGGGTGAGATACACAAAAAATGGATGATGCAGATGTTTGAACTCTTGAGAAACATCGAATGAGATACTAGAATTTGAGACTTGATTGGATTTGATTTGGATAGTGAACTTGTAAACTCTAGGAGGTTGGATGTTGTCCTAGAGTAGACTCATACACAAGATGATAATTTGACTAAAGGTGTAAGGAAGGATTCATCAAGACACCTTTAATCAAACAAGATGATATTGGATAATGAACACCTAGACCCCAAGATGTTGGATTTTTATCAACAGGTAAATTTGTTCACAAGGATTTGATAATTTGATCAAATATGTGTTGAAGGATTCATCCCCACAAGATGATTTTGATTTTCTAGAAGTCTAGCATAGATGATATTTTCAAGACTTTCAAGATTTTTTGATGAGATGATTTTTTATTTTGAGGGGTGGGTGAGAGTGATGATTTTTATCCTAGACCATACCTAGATAGAACTCCTTTCTACCAGACCTCCGTGTTGAAGAACATGCTTGGCACTTCCTATGTGAGAAAAGAAAACCTTTGAAAGAGATTGGGATTTTTCTGACAATAAAATTCATACAAGTCAAGATTGTTCTTTGAAGCTTTCTTGGAAAAATTGTAAACCAACCTTTCTCTTACCTTGTGAAGCTTTGAAAGACATTCTTCTCGAGCTTTTGGAGTAAGACTTTTGAATTTGGGTTTTCAGATTTTGATTTTGTGGGAAATCATTTGTGAGAACACATGTGTGGGGTTCGATTGTTCTTATCTTTTCTTAATGAGTTCTTTGTACTACAAAAAATTCTTGATTATAGTTTCAAACTATATGTCCAATGTCCTAGCTTATTCTCATCCCACACAATCCATTATGTGAAGAATCGAGGAAATTAAGGAAAAAGTTTCCTAATGTTGACTTTAGTGAAAAAAATGATGATTAAACCCAAATTCTTAGAAACCTCTAAGGATGGAATCTCTAGGGAAAGCATGAGCACTTGGATTTTTCAAAGATATTTGTTCCCTCCAAAGGGTTTGAAATATTGAAGATTTTGTGAATGTTTGTTTTCAAATGTTTTGAGAACCAAGCAAAGTGTTTTCGATTCTAAGAGAATGCACAATCTTAGGATGAAAAGATAATATTTTTTGGGTTCCCTCTTGGATAAATCTGGCTACGCTTACTCTTAGCGGATGATTAGATGCTTGACCACACTGGCTCCCCTCCATGACACACACTTCTTGGGTAAGCCAAGCATAAATACCCATGAATCTCCCATGTCATACTTCTCATCTCTACTAAAAGCTATAAGAATGTGGGGTGGCTTAAGAACAATCGTTCTTGCACCAAAAAATAGTTTAGGATTTTGGCCTTTCTAAACAAGGGGTTTTAAGGTGGGCAATCCGTTCATGGGGGACCATCGATGCAGTAAGAGACCATTGCTTCCCTTCTTGTTGAAATGATCCTTGTGATACTCAAACTTTACCCACACTTATATACTGACTAGAAGTCACTTGGCTTTAGCACGTTACTAGTTAAGTCATTCCCTTGGGCTGAGTACTTTTTCCCACCAAGACAAGCCCTCTAAGATAATAGAAAAATGAGAAAATATATTCGTAGTTTGATCAATCTTTGTTGAAAAACAAAGAGAGAATACATACAATATGTTCCACTCACACTCATGAGATTTATTCAATTTTTAATCCCAAATGAAATGTAAAGGCAATCACTTTCACAACTTAAGATCATAAAAAGCCTTTTGATTCCCAAGGTCACCATGAGGCACGAGAGAAGCGCATACATATTGTAGATGATATTATTTTGGGAAAGTGATTAAAAAAAGAAGATGCACATGTTCATTTTGACTCCTCAAAGCAATGATTAGATTCTTTTTAAAGCACCCAAAAGGAAAGATGAAAGTTGTTTGTTTCAATTGTTAACCTTAAACAAAATATAGTAAGTTTTTCTAAAGTTCTTTTTAACCCTTTGTAGAAAAATGAAAGCTTTTGCAGTGTTCTTTTTGGAGCCCAAAAGAAATTTAGCGTCTCCTAAAAGCATGGAGGTAATCAAATCTTAGAAAGGGATTATAATTTCTCCTCTATGTTCCGTCCTTGCCTCAACCTACAAACTGATTAAAACAAAGAAATACAAAGACATAAAATAGGTTAGGATTTCAAAATGTCCAAAACAATAAAGTACATGTCAAAATGAACTAAATTTGAGTTTTTACTCCACCCTAGCGGCACAGTTCATGGGTGTGGAAGAGTTAGGAAAGGTCAGCAATGCTATATAGTGCCTCTAATTACTAAGAGTGACACTCTATAGTGGAACAGAGACTGTGAATGCGGCTCTATTCCGCCAGTGGTGCTGTTTGGAATTAGGAGAGCTCATGGTTGAGTTTGGAATTTCAAATTTTTTAGGGGGATGACTCCAGCGGTGGACTTTGAAAATTGGAGTGGCGCAATATAGCATTTCTTGACTATCAACGACTGAGTTTCCTGTAAGCTGCAAAAATACACAAAAAGCATTATTTTTTTTTAAAACATGATAAAATCCTTCAGATTCGCCCTCCTACTAGTGCCAAAATGTGAACCCCAATCCTATACCTGCACAAATATAGCAAACAAACATAATATTAGATTCATATGCAATTTAGAACTAAGATTCCCCATGAAATTCATCTACAATACTCAAAATAGGAAAAATGAAGGATAAAACAAGAAAATAAATTAAATCCTATTTAAGTATGCAAATTCTTAATCCCATGGGGAATTGGTGCCAATTTGGTGTGTAAATTGGCCCTTTCCCAACTCCTTTGTGTGGTTTGATGATTTTGATGAAGATTGATCCACTTGACGAGGAAGGACAATGTAATTCCTTGATAAAATCTGCAATAACCTAGCTATGATAATGGAAAATGCTTATGGAAATAGATGAAATTTCTCTAAATGTGAAGATAGTAACTTTGCTCTAAGTTGTGGATGTCAAAATGAGAAACGCTTTCTATTTATAGAAAGACAAGATGGAGGAATGAGAAAAATGGAACAATGTGGGATCATTCAACATCCAATGGCCAAGTGCCACTTGTCAAGAAGTGAATGGAGGAAGCTTGCGCACATTTTGGTGAATGAGCCAATAAATGATATTAGGTGGATTTTGAAAATCATGAAATGACTTGTTGGAGAGGGAAATAAAATGACTTTAATGCCACTTGGCTCAATGCACAAGGATATGTAGAAGGAGATAAATGGTTTATTGGAAGGACAAATCCACTTGGAGGGATTTTCAAACTTGGAGGAATATTCCCCTAAATATGCCATGTTGAGAGAAAATATGGATTTAATAGATCAATTAAATGTATTTTCATGTGCAACTGGAAAATCCTAGAGAACGCAAGTGATTATGATTAAATTAATCAAGATTTGATCAATTTAATAGGAGATTAGATGATGTGACAAATTTGATCTATATTTTAATATTTATTTAAATCAAAGTTGAGAGGATAATGATTTAGACTTTAATTAAATAAATATTTTGATTTATTAATTAAAAAGTGGATGATGTTAGATTAAATTAAATAAGGTTTAATTTATTCAATTTAATAGGATGACTTTAGAGATTTAATCAAATAAAATGAATTATTTAGTTAAATAGAGGCATAGTGTTAATTAAATCAGATTGATTAATTTAATTAATAGGAGGGAATGACTTAATCAAATAAATAATGATTTATTCAATTAAGGGATGAAATGTGATGACGAGCTTAAGAAGATGATTCAGAATGAAATGATGTTAGTAATCAAGATCAAGTTTGTCGATACATTTTCCATGTCTACAGTTGGCTTGTGAGATTCTTTGTAGGCTTGAGGGTTTTATTTTGCAAGCTAGTTGGTACCACCCGAAGACCAAGTTATTTTCTAGTGTAGATTAGGCTTTATTCAACCTCTCCATTGTGCTGAGAAGGCCTCAAAACCTATAGATCGCCTGCCCATTCACTAAAATCAGAGATATTCTCATCGGGAGCCATTTGAGGGATATCTAGGTTTTTGCATTTTGTACTATCTGTACAAGTTTGTAGAAAAAAAATATTCTCCCTTTTAGTCCTCCATCATGGCAATTTTTTTTAGATCATTGGGCATTTTTATTTCAAAAATTGGGCAAATTTTTCTAATTTTCTGGCAAAAATCAACATTTTGGAATCGACTATTATTTTAATCATAGGTTGACATTGGGGTCTGATTTATTTTTTTCCCATTGATTATAATCTTTGGAATTTATTTTATATTGGTTGGCATTAATATCTTTCTACAGATTTAAATTCTATGGACATTTTTTATTAAATTTGAATTGCAATTTGATTATTCAATTTTTTTTGGTCAGCCACCCCATTCATTAAGTCTGCAGAGGTATACATTTGTGTCTGTGACATTTATTTGTTGGCAGACAAGGTACATCTACCCAGGCCCCGCTATTTACCAGCCATCGTTCTCCATTCGTAGGTGTCTCTTCTATCTCCCGCAACATTGTCAACCCTCTGATCTTCGCCTACCATCAGCCCGCTTCTCAACCACTAGTATTTGTTTTGACCACCCTTCCAATTCGTCATGAGCTCTATCCCCACCATCGAAGGACATGGTCACATTGCTAGACCATGGGCTCGGCCATACCTAGTAGTGCCACCTTCTCTCTAGTCGTGCCACTAGAGGTTTGTCGTTCCACCTGCTCTGCCGCCACTCGAACTAGTGGCCTTATATTTTTTTTCCTTAGAACCCCTCGATCATATCAGTGATTAGGGGCCAAATTTTTTATGCCCTAGGGTGCTTCATTTTTGCACCTGGTTAGCTATGATTGTCTAATACAATAGTGATCTTTCAGAGGTTGTATCTTTCTCATATGGTATCAAAATTTCACAAACAATATACTGTTGGAAAGGTCTTGGAGTCTAATTTTCAGTGGTACACTCCATTTTTATATATTATGATTCTTTCATAAATTCAATTCAATTGAAGTGAAAACCCTAATTTGGGGTTTTGAAGGTGATATCTTTTTTTAGTTTGTCAAATTTATGCCATCAACAAGGTATTACATTGTATTTTCTAGCTTTTCAACAAATCTTCAGAATTTTCTTTCAGAGATCTTTTGTCTTGTTCTCTTTTTATCTTTCTAATGGCTGAATAAGGTTTTGAGCTTCTTACTCCCCATAAGTACCACACATGGAAAACTGCCATGCAATGTCTCCTTTGGTCTAAGGGCCTATGGTCTACATTGGATGAGAATAAACCTCATCTAGCTAGGGAATATGAGAAGTTCCAGCATCGAATCAAGTGTGAGGAGGCTATGGGACTGATTTCTCTTCATATCTCCAATTCACTATTTTTCGACATTGAGGGGTGTGTTACTCCTAAGGCGGTTTGGGACAACCTCAAGACATTTTTTGGTTTCGTAAGTGATATTTGGGCACTTCAATTAGATTCAAAAATTTCTTCACTCTCAGTTGATACTTTTCCCTCTATAGATGATTACTTGGTGAAATTCAATTCTTTGAGTCCTCAGCTATCAGGGTGTGGTAAAGACAAAACTGACAAGGAATGCATCTTCATGATCTTGTCCAAATTGAAATGTTATTTTTCTTACTTTGATACTTCCTTCTATTAAACTATGGATGGCCTTGGAGACAATTTTTTAATGCCTTCATTTGAGAATTTTTGTGAGCAGTTGACCAGGGAGCAATCTAAACTCAACCAAGTTGATTCATCTTCAAAGTCTCATTCTCTCATTATAGCACCATCCAAAGGGAAAGGGAAGAATAAGGGAAAATCTAAGATAGGATCTTCTGAATCATCACAAAAAAAGGAAGAAAGGCCTAAGAAGGAGAGGCTCAAATGCAGCTTTGTAATGGGCTTGTACATCATGAGGAGACTTGTTTTAAGAAGGAGATTCATGAACTGAGATAGATTCTCAAGGATCATAACATCACTCTTCCTTCCTCTTCTGTCCACTCACTCCACTCTTCTTCACATGAAGATTCATCTTCAATAATTGCGGGAATTGCTACAACTGATATTCAAGGCAAGGGGAAAGCTTTGATCACTACTCTAGTTCATAGATGGGGAGGATGGGTCATTGACTCAGGTGCTTCCAGACATGTCACCCATTCTTAGGATCATATTCTTTGGAATACTATGAGACCTTTAGAGTTTGAGAGGATGGTCACTGTAAATATAGACATTGTTAATGTTGATTCTATTTGCGATGTCACTATGGAGGGGGGGCATTTCCATGATGTTTCTTATATCCCACAAATGGCTCACAATTTGTTGTCTATTTATTATCTTGCACAGGAGGGTCTTAATATTGAGTTCACATCCGATTTAGATATCATCAAGGATGAGTTTGATACACTCATTTCCTATGGTCAGGTTGATCATCACTCAAGGGTGTACAAGCTCTCAAATTTTTGGGATCAGGATCTACTACTTCCAGACTCTCTAAGGTAGGAAGCAATGCTCCTCCACCTCGCCAGGGTTGTGGTGGCTGGATTGAAATAGCTCTTCTTTCAGCACCATCTTCTTCCTCATCTACCTCACATTTGATATTTTTTTCAGTAGAGTAGGGCTCATTCACCTCTTCAGACTTATGGTATCTAGATGGGTTCATGACAAGTTTTACAGACTTGGCTTCTCATTTCTCCATAGGCTTTGCAGACATCCTTGAGGGGACAACTCTTCTTTATGGGGGGGATATCTAGTCTCCTAATTTTGATATTTTTTGTGTGATGATTTAATTCCTTGGGGGAATTATGTTGAGTCCTCCAATCATCACCTTTTTGCATTTCATCTCCTTTTTGGAGAAGGGTTTTCTTCCCACTGGGTTTTCCCCTTTTCTCTGTTTGTGGGAGATTAGTTGCATTTTCATTTTCATATGTACATGGGTACCTAAAATGGCCATCATGTAGATGAGACCCATCATATTTTCATAATCATTGCATTATCATTTCCTCCCTAAGTTCCACTTATGGGAGGGTGTTAGTGTAATTAATTATTTATTACATAAGCATAAGTTAACTTGGGTCTGCATTTAATCATTTAGTCCAAGTTTACCTTATTAAATAAATCATAAATAATATTGTCGGAGATAAGATTCCCTTCTAGAAGATGAGTTGGGTTTTCTAGAAATTAGTTGTATCTTGTTATGATTCCCTAGGTATTTAGTTAGGGTTTAATGTTGTCACATGTAGTGTGATTTGAACACTTGGCAGCATCTTGTGAATTCTAGGTTTAGATATTGCCTATATAATAAGTAATATATACTTTTGTAATCTGTCTAGATCATCATAATAGAATCTCCTATTTGAATTCCATTATTTCATTCTTTCTGTGTGGTTGATTATTTCAACCTGACAAAGTTCCTCCATTGAAGACTGCATCTTCATCAAGTACATTGTGCATCCATAATTACAATAGAAGGATTATGGGGTCAGTACCTAAATGAGATCAAAGGAATGTTGAATATGGGAATGGAAATATTAGCTAATGAGAAAATCATTCCCAATGTTGTTGATGGTCATTGCATAATTTGGAACAAGAAATTGTGGAATAGAAACTTCAGACTACCAAATAAAGCCTACAAGAACTAAATAAGATGTTGATTGAAAGAAATACGATCATTAGTGAATTTAATAAGAATCTTACTACACTTAGCCTACAACATAGGATACAAGGAGGTGGTAGCAATGAAGATGTTCAAGTCCTAAAAGAATATTTTAAAAATATAATCAATGAAATCATTGGCTCTCAAATGTTTGAAGCAGCGAGTTTGAGGAATTTTATTGGAGTAGAGTTTGTCCTATTTCAAATGTTTGTACTAGTAGGAACCTATGATTGGAGGATTGAAGTTTCTCATGATAATTATTTGGCCTAGAAGTTATGGATGGGGAACATTACTATTCCCCAACATAAGGAGCTACCACCTATCATAAAATCCTTTCAATCTTTGCAAAAAATATTCATTTCATTCAAAAAATCTAGAAGTGAAGGGCCACTTCTGTGACTTTTCATTATTTTCCTTTTTTCTTTATTGTATTGTCGAAAACATTACATTTTTGGTCAGTTATGGGTGAAAAGAAGTGGTTACTCAACCAATTATATGTCCTTGTATTTAGAACAAAAATTCTCTCTATCTTATTATTCAAGAACCTAATATTTTATGGGTTGAAATATAATTTTGCATTTTAAATCAATTGAAATCACTAGTTTTCTGTGTGCATCTTGTTTATGGGGATATTTTAAGAATCTTGAATTTGTGTGTTTAAGTTTTTTTCTTGTGTTTATGCTTATTCCTATGTGAATGTATATGCACTTATCTATGTAATCTATTTCATTTTATGGATAATATTGGGTTAATATTTCATAAGTAGATCTTCTTATATAAGTTGGTCTTTGTGCCAATATTTATATCACTTTTCATTCCATTTGATAGTGGAATTTTTTTTGATATCAGGTTTAGCCTTTACTACTTTTTGGTTAAAGGCACACATTATTTTTTATTTTTGTTTATATTAATTCATTGTATATCATACAAGGGATTTGTACCTCTTCAATTTAGAGGGTAATTGCTTTCTTAAAGAGACTAGTTATCTAGAGCTATTGGAAGTAGTGCCACCTTTTAAGAAAAAGAGTTGATATCACTAAGTGATATCTCAAGGTGCCCAACCTATTAGCCAACACTAGATATGTATTACCTAGGGAAATAATATTTGATTAGGGCCCACAATTTACTTCAGAGCTCATTGTTCTATTTTTTGAGGAATATGAAATAAGGCACTAAAATTCAACACCTTATCACCAGTAGGCCAATGGACACGTGAAGGTTACACACATAGAAATTGAGAGTATTCTAACCAAGATAGTGGAGTTACAAAAGAAAGATTGGGCTGATAGATTACCAGAGAGAGTATGGGCTGATAGATTACCATTGGTTCCATCCCTTATGAACTAGTTTTTGGAAAAACAACAATTCTCCTAATATAGTTTGAGTATAAAAAAATTAAGAGCAACAATGGAATTATATATGGACCTCACAACAACACAAAATGAGATATTTCATAACTTAAATGGGTTGGATGAAATCAGGATGGAATCAATGCATCATACAAACATAGTATAGAAACAAAGGATAAGGTGGCATTATCAATATATCAAGACAAAGGAATTCAATGTAGGAGACTGGGCCTTATTATATGATTCAAGATATAATGGTTTTAAGAGAAAAATACAATATAGATGGTTGGCACCCTATGAGATAGGCCAATATTTTCCTAATGGGGTAGTCAATTTTTAGACTATAGATGTAATAAAGTTCTCACTACTGGTTAATGGCCACAAGTTGAAACTTTATAAAATTCAAGTACAAAAAGATGATTTCATTCTTTCTCTCACTTAGTAGTATGTTCTTATCAATGATTTAGACACAAACTGTACATAACCAAACAATGATGACACTAAAATATGTACTAAGTTATTCAAGTGACTAAGTGGCTGTGCTACACAACTCATACCCTGAGTTCACTCAAGTATAATTTACTAATCTACCTCACAATGCACACACAACATAGTTACCATGATACAAATTTATTTTCCAACATTCTCCATATTGTGGTAGGGACCTGTAGCTTCATGTATTAAAGTTGTCGTGTCGCGTATTCCATTCAAGGACCTATTGCAATAGAAACCTATCAAATGATACCCTATTTTTCACCTACATCCTTTTTCCTAATGATTCTAGTTGAAAATTGCATAAATTTAAGCTAATTCAAAATATTTCAAGCTTATAGAAGTTGAACAAAGGAGAAAAGGGAAAATTTATTGAAGTTGTTGAAGGAAAGTTGTATGCAAGAGTAGAAAATAACTTGGGTTGGTGGATTGTTGAGATTAAAATTTGGGTTTCAAACTTTTAGATTTCTTGAAGGTTTTTTTATCTGAGGTATAATAAATTACCATGGGAGGTGACATTATTTGAAGTGATCTAGTTACACATAAACAAATATTGGAAGATTCATTAGTATTTCCCATTTTCACAAGGCTAGGATGGTTGGATTATTTTATGAATTTGAAAGAATTTGATGATGATATAACAAGGAGATTTGCAGCTACATTGCAGCATGATGAATCCATTGTAAATAGATTGTCAATAGATGCTTCAAAAGGATAAATTACATAAGTATTAATTTTTTTGAGGACTAGAGCTGAATTTCCAATTTGAGTAGATGAAATGATTGCAAGAGAAGAGTTTTGTGAGTGAGGATAAAACATAGATTCATCATCCCAAGGTACTAAAATATTTTCACTTCCATGGGTATGAGTTGTTTGTGCCTCATGTATCATTAGGTACCTTACATGTGATGGTAGGCTATCATTTCTTTACAATGTTCATTTCAAATAATTAAGCCATATTCTTCATAATAGACTTGTTAATGTACCAAATTACCTCTACATCTTGTTAAAGCGAACGAGATCCGAATGCTAAAGGAAACAAAATGATTCAAATCTTTCTCATCATTGTCTTATAGCCTTGTTAACAAAACTAAGTCTTATAATTCCATATCCATAGGTATCTTGGGAAATATTTGTGAAATTCTAGGACATTAACTATATACTAGAGCAACATGCAATTCTTAAAACCCTAGAACCATCAGTTGTTTCTATAAGAGGAACCTCTCTTGTTTCACTTGTTGCTTCACCTACCTATAGCCAAGGTGAACCTAAGGAGAAAAATGTACAATAATCATCACCTATAGCATCTAGACAATAGAACCTAAGAAGACCCCATCCACCTCTATTAAACCTAAAGCTATGAAAAAGGGAGGTACCTGTTCTACACCTTCAAAGGTGTAGAAGAAAAAGGATACATATAAGGAGAAATATACTACACCTAGGAATTCAGGTCAATTGAAATAGAAAAGTGTTATGAGGGGAAGAATAAGAAAAATATAAGAGGAATTAAGGGGTAGGGAAATAGAAGAGGAAAAACATTATGATTGTTGAAACTGACTAAAAAAAAAGGAAAATTATTCTAAGAATGTGCATGTTCCTACAAAAATAAAATTGTATGTATCCACCTGACTTAGATTCAAATGATATATTTGTTGCATATGAAAAAAAGAAGAGAACCCCAGATAACCTTGGAAATGAGGGTTTTGAAGACATAGGGGGTTGTGATGATCATACTTTAAGGGATGGGGAAATATTCTTTGAAGAAAGGAATGTTAGGAAGGAATTGGAGGAAGCATTAGAAAGAATTAAGTAGTTAGAAGAACAAATGAAAAATTATGAATAGAGAGAGAAAGAGAGGGAGATGAAGATTCAAGAGATGGAGGAGAAACTACAGACATATAGACATGAGGAAAACTAGACTTGTTGGCACAACTTTCCATAGTTAAAATAGGGGATACATAACCTGTAGCAATGAATAATAGAACCCCTCCTATAAAGACTCCAACTCATCATACAACTCTAGCCCTTGGGTATTAGTTATGGAAAGTTGTTAATGAATTTTCACAAGAAAATGAAAAGTGGAGAAAAGAAAAAAAACCCTAATTGCAGAGAATACCAAAGTGCTAGAGGGGAATGAAATTGAGCTAAAAAAATTAGTAGTCAAAATGGAGGAGGTAGTAGATAAAGCTACCCAAATATTTAAATACAAACCCCCAACAAGAATATATGCATTTAATTTGAAAGAAATTTTTTTAAGCTTTCAATTTAGTAGAATAATAAGTAACTAGTCAATAGCAATGAGTAGGAAAATTGATTTACTTAATGTTTTATTTGACTCTTCACTAGATGAACATGACTATCTTTGTGAGTACTATATGCATAACTATGTAGTGCTTGAGGAGACAAAATGAAACCCTTGTTGGCATATGGCCTGTAAGTGTTGTCATTGATGGAAACCATGGCAACCTTGGCAACCTAAGTTAGGAATACGATCTACAATACAATTTTGGCTTACTCCAACAATACAGGGTGAAGAACAGGACATCTTTTTATAGGCATAAAAGTTGATATGAATACTTCTACAGACTATTATTTTGGGTTATGGATCTTTCAGGAAGGTTTTTTGATGTTTTCTGATGCTTATTTGTGAAGTACGCTGATATGCAATCTATGATATGCCATCTAGATGACCTGGTGCACTAATTTGTTGAATTTTTGTGCTAGAAGGCCGACCTAGCGAATATAGAAATCATGAATGTTAAGGAGTAATTAATAAAATATCTTCATGCTCTATTATGTTTTTTTTTGGTCCTCTCTTTGTCATAACTGACTTTGGATGATGCACATAAAGATTTAGTGGCGGATCCGGCTGAAATTTGAGAAGAACTAAATGTTTTTATGAAGCCGACATAAGAATGATCAAATCCTTGATAGCAGATATAAATATGAGATCGGTCCTATAATTTTTATGCATGTCATATGTGGAGAAGTATGTGAAGATAGAAAATTCGAATATGGTGTGAGGTTCAGCAGAATAATAGTGTGAATTTTCTACGTGTGATGTGAAGAGAAGAAAGGAGCAAAGCAAAGTAGAGGGAAGTGTAGAGTTAAAAAGAAGATTTAGAATTTAATCCATGAGCTTCATCGAAACTATAACCTTGCATGAATAGATGTTACTATCTCATTTTATCCTTTAGATAGTTTTAATATGAACTTTTGTAAGGCAATGAGCCTTCCCTTTGAGCAGTGAGCTCTAGACAGTGTTCTTGAATGCAAGTGCATTCCCTTTGTAAAACTTTATTTGAGTACTCAAATTGTGGATTAACCTCCATCGTGGTTTTTTCCCTAACACCTGGTTTCCATGTAAAAATATTAGTGTCATGGTGTTATGAATGTTTTTTTTGAATTCTTGCATCTTTATTTTAATGTAATGAGAGAATGGTTGAGTTTCATATTAATAAGGTTAATATTTGTTGAACACTGATTCACCCCACCCCCTCTTAGTTTTCCCTTGAGTCCAAAAGAATTTTGATGTTTGTGGGGTATTTATAGGTTAAATCACTAGCATCCTACTTTAGGAATGAAGGATTTAGGGGCGCGTTTATGGAGGAATATGAGGAGAGAGATAAGTTTGTTACTCTCCCAATAAGAAAGGAGTCTAAGCACCCTGATGCCATCATAAATGAGTGGTTACAACATCTGGAGTACAAAGGACCAGGAGGAAAGATCATGAGATTGAGGATGTAGGATTATAACAGAATGTAGACATTGTTAGTTGGACTGGTCCATCATAGTTATAAGTATGTATGGTAGATAAGGGATAGTTTGACTCTAGAGCTATAGAGAAAAGAGCCACATTCAGCATATAAATTCATGCCTATTTTTGAAAGAGTGTGCAGGTTTATGGATATTGCTGATAATATTGCACTTAAATGGATACCACTAACATTCCAAACACCCATCCTTCTTTATCCAATGCCACATTAGACACCAGATAAGATGGAGGAATGTGAGTGGGTTGAACTTAATAGAATGGGGAGCCTTTCATGTTACAGGGGGTTCTACTTGAAGTAGATGAAGAGAGTAAAAAATTTCATGGACCTTAGAGAGATTAAATTACACTATACTTTTTCCACTTTGTTCATTTTCTTGAGGGAAAGCAAAAAGGTAGCTGGGAGGACTGATGAGCCCATTTATTAGATAGCTTTTTGTTATCTTTATGTTTCTTATGATACATTCCTAAGACAATTATCCCTATATTATGTCATGTTTTATTTTTATTATGCAGACCTTGAACTTGGTTAAAGTTTATGGAAATACAATTATGATATGATGGTGTTGCTTGATTTATATGTGAATATGTATGAATTGTGATATATATATAATCATGGTATTTAGTATTGTGTGTGTGTTTTATGAACTAACCCTTTATAGCCTGAGAAGAAATTGTAGCCCACAACAAATACAAAATGTAACCCACAATTGAAGGAGTTCATGGAAATTGAAAGAGAGGATATTCCTAAATACATTGAACACAATAAATACAACATGGTGACACCTGATAAAGATAATCATGTGTCATCATGGAAAATTATAAAGGCATTAAAGAAGGAGAACCATGTAATCATTAAGATTTTGATGTAACTAATTCTATGTTCCACATTCTAGTTTTTTTATTGCAAATTTATAATCATATTTGGATTCTTATTTCTTTTTAGTTGCAGTTAGGATAACTAAATATTAATTACACTCTGATATCTAGGGAGTTGTAATTAATGGTTTCGATTTTGAGTTGTGTTATGAATAAAATACCCCATGCATGTATATAGCCGGTGGTTGATTCTTTAGGATAGTTAGTTGATTAATATTTCAATCGTGGATGTGGTTATTAATCTTTATTTTTTAGTTGTTATTACATTAACATGTCATTTGTTCAGCCAATGCTTTTTTGAATAGAATCTTTGAGAAAGAATTCATGTGACATTTTGGAATGTGTAATGAATGATCTTGAGTTTATATGATTGAGTTTATCTAAAGATTTAGATTTGGTTTAGTTTAGTAAAGACATCCACCTGATCACGAGCAGCTCAAGGTACTGTCCTTCACTAGATTTATAGTTTTTATTTATTTTTAAGTAGTTACTTCATAATTGCATAATCAGTTAAGATAGATTCTCCTATCAAAGATATCAATAATTATTGCTCATGATTCATGATTGAATTTATTCAACTTAGGATACTCTAGTGTGTAGAATATATTTTTTTATCAGTTTCTAGTTATTAGTTTAGTAGTTTACTTGTTAACAACACTTTAGTCACATACTATATTGTAGGTACCCATAGCCAAAGTAACAACTTTACTTCTCTCACTATTATGTGTTTTTTATGATTTTTGAGTAAGTATAATACCTTCACTGGGATAATTTAGGTAACGTTGGGTCTTTGAAAGTGCATACAATGTTAATACCATCACAAGCCTACTAGCCCTTGTCAATAATTTATTGAATGGATTTTCAATGTAAAGTGGATTGTTCAACCAATATTTCCTCTAAATTGTGTGATAAATCCACCATTTTTATTAGACATTATAATGGAATCTACACTTTCCATTGAATCATAAAACACGCTCATCTTGTATTTTAACACTTCAATTGCATCCACTTGTTCTTTGGACATTAAGACTAGATTGGGTGGCAACTCTATCAATCAATTACTTGGTTGAGATATGGACTTAATGAAGTTTTGTAAGTAACCTATATTCTCCTTTAACTAAATCTTCTTCAATTTATCCTTTCTTGTTTCCTTAAATTCCTAATCCTAAGAAGAATTCCCTAGGTTAATTGTGGAAATTTGATAATCACAATTTTTCAACTCATATTTATCTTTCTCTCCAATGGGATAGCTATCTAAAGAACTTTACCACCATTTTTGTTTAACTTAAAAGCATGTATGACCCTTTCTTTTCTCTTAGGTTTTGGTGTTTCCACCTCCTGCATTACACTTTTAAAATCTAGAGGTACCAACTATACCTATAATGATGGATCCAATTTTTGGTCCAACCAATCAGGTATGCATTTACTTGGCCTTACCTCTTCTTGCCTCTATTCCTGAAATAAAGGAAATTAGGTTCACCATAATGAAATCAAAATGAACCTAATTTTAATTGTATATCATTCAAATATAATGGTTATGATGTGTAAATGAGTTACAAAAATCATTCTTAACCCAAATAATAGTAAAAGGTAAATTTTTAAGAAGGTCAAATGTTGTTTACATGTTGCAAAATGTTTTTTTCGGGCCTCATTGAGGACTCATTCATGTGATGGCGAATGGGTCTTGGCTAGGACTCTAGAGAAATTTTTTATGTGTTTTGTTGTTCAATGTATACACTTCTAGATCCTAGTCAAAGATTGTCAAAAACTTGAAACTAAATCATGTAGCTCATTTTTGGTGATTTGGAAACTTTCTTGACAACTTTGAAAATTTTGACAGTTGTCGCAAATCTTACTCAATTGATTTTCAACCTAAAACCTGCAATCACACATCAAAGGAGAGAAAATGTTATTTTGTTAGAGAATAGGGGTTTCCTGGTTCAAACCCCATTTTGGTAATTAAACCTTATAATGAAAAAATGAAACATGAAGGATGAAACATGAAACATGAAACAATGGTACCTTGTTAGAAACCTTGAATGAAAAATCTGCAATCTAACATGAAGTGGCCTCAAGGAATGTAGATCTTGATCTTGAACTTTAATGTGAAACAATGCTTTAATTAGATATTGAATACTACATCAACACATTAGCTCAACAACATGCATAATGCACTAAATATTTGACATAATGAAATGACTCTTGATTGCTGCAATAATGTTCTATTAATCTACCCTTGAATGCCTTAGAAATTCTCTTGAATTTCTCTTGATCTCATAAACTTTCTATTAGGATTCTTGCATAAAAATTCTTAGATGAAACTAGGTGAAATAGTGTTGTATTTATACAAAAAATAAGATTAATTCCAAAAATTCAAATAACACAAGCTAACATCAAATTTAGGATTTGAAATAATTAAAATACTACCAAAAAAAAATCCCAAGGGGGGGGTCCTAGGTCTAAGTGAGGAAAAATTAAACCATGTGGTGAATGGATCGTAGGTCACTTACCTAGAACACACTATGGGAAATATAAAAAATCTTGTGAAAATAGGGTCCTAGGACCTAGTGAGGACCCATTCACCATGTGGAAAATGGGTCCTAGGTCACTAACCCAGGACACACACCTTCAAAATATTAAGTTTTTTGTAGTGGAATTTATGAATGTTGAGTTTTATCCCAAAGAATTTGCATTTAATTAGGCTTGGATTTGAATTAAAGGGGCCAATAAAATAAAAATTAACCGAGATCAATTAATAAAGACTTAGATTAATGTGAAAGTGTAAATATCCACTTTACAACACCCAAAATAAGGTGTAGTTAAGTCCATCTAGTTAAAAAGGGCCCTAAACTTAATGTGTATGTGTAAAATACACTACAACACCAAATTAAGGAAATATTAAGCTCATTTATTATTATTAATTATTCATTATCAAACTAAGGAAAAAGGGATACTTTTTCCTTTACTACATTTTCCTCCCACTTTGGTGAGAGTATAACCCCATGTCAAAATCACAATAAATTAGACATTCAAGACACTTATGTATGAAACAATGAAAAAGATACACAATCATACAACATCAAAGACCAAGAAAGAGTGCAGCCTAGATTATCCAATGCGATGTGGAACACATCTAGACTATTAGTTTGCAATCACTCCGAGGTAGTGGAACCTCAGGCTATCCACTAGGTGAGTATCCCCTATGAAGGTGGCTTAGTGAGAAATTCATGCCTCCATGTCGGCTCTCACTATACTTACCATACTAAAGCTATCTCACTGAAAATTTTAATAGGGTACCAAAACATGAAACTTTGAGCTTCACAAGGCCTAAAAAGTTGTGTTATGCTGAGAACTTATGAATAATATGCATGTAAAGGTTATTTTTCAAAGGGAATTTACTTAGTTCACAAGGTCTCTTCTTAGGGAACATCATGCCTAATGTCTCCAAGAGAGGACAAGTCAAAGAAATATCACACTCTCAGAGGAAATCAAACCCAATGACACCATGAAGACAAGGATGCATCACAAGAATAAAGAAAATCATGCAAAGAAATATGAGTGTTGATGTATGCCCCAACTTTAAAGCGATTGCAAACATAATTTTTGTGAGGAATCCAATTTAAAGTAGAAGGAGACATGAGATCTTACTCAGAAAGCCCTATGCCAATTCATATGTTCCTAAATGAAACTACATCATGAATAAGGGGTTGCCCCCAAAATGCAATACTAAATATAACTTTGTATGTCACATGTGATCCAACTTAAGGCATGCCATCTACATAACAAGATTTCTCTAATATATACATGGAGGGTTGTCAACAAACCAAAAGAGATAATCAATAAGTGTCATACAAGGACAAGGATATTTAACACCTTTCCCCCACTTAGTGTAAAACAAGGGTGATCTGAGATGATTGATGAAAACTAGTATTAATTAGAGGAACTAGGTGTTGTAACACAAGGAAGAGCACCACAATACTTTTCCACTATACCAAAGTTTTTTCATAAGTTCATAACCTCTTCCATAAATTATTTTCATTTATTTTGGATTTGGTGGTTCCTTATAATCAGCTTCATCAATTTTTTTTTGTGTTATTTGCTTCTTCTTGTAATTTGGTTGAGGTGGGTGCTTTCAAATTTTGTGTTGAAATTACCTCTTTTTCTTCTCCCTTTTAAGACTCTTTCATTATGATCTTGTATTCTCCCATGAATGTAGGCATGAGATCCAAGGAATGCTAAGTATCTTCTAACAACTTAGTGACTTCATCAATGTTCTTCCTTCATGAATTCCACTTTTGTAGTTGATTTTAATTCTTTCAAAGGATCTTGTCCTTCTTTCTCAGAAATCAAACAACTTTTAGGTTTAGGACCAAACTTGAGTGTGTAAACTTTGTTTTCATAGACATACTTCATTTTATGATGAAGGGGACAAGGCACCCCATTCATTGCATTAATCCATGGTCTACCTAAGAGGAGAATTATATGAAAGATCATGAGGCATAACATGGACCAGAGTTTGTAATAGGACCTTTCCAACATTAATAGGTAATGTGATGACCCAAAGTGGTTTTTTTCCTATATTATCAAATCCATGGATAGATAAATAATCGGGGACAATTTCACTATTATCAATATCAATATTCTCAAACAAGATCACACTACACACATTAAGGGCCAAACCATTGTTAAAAAGGGTTATCTTTATCTCAATTTGATTAAGATAATCTATTATCATGAGAGATTCATTTTGTTTTTGTATTTCTAATGGAGGTAATTCATCTTGAAATTAATTAATGTCTAAGTTGGTTGTAGTTGTAGCTTGAATTTGGGCTTCCACATATTTTTTTTGCACATTAGGAGGGGTAGAAACTTGTTTTAAATAAATTCTAAGCATGTTATGATAACTAGGCAAGGCTTGAATAAGGTACCATAAGGATACCTTAGCAGAATTATTCTTAAGTTATTCAATAAGATCATGCTCATTTCCACTTTGTAAAGGAAAATGAGGACCACTAAGCAAGATAGGTTTAGGCAATGGGAGGGATTTTTGAGTTTTTTTTCTTGGTTGTGGATTGTTTCTAGTGTTATATGTATGAGAAATGGTATTGTAACTCGGTTGTTGCGAAACATCATCATTATCAAGCTTCATTTTAGGTGGTTCTAAGATAAGCACAAGTTTATTTTGAACTTGTGGTTGTTGTGAGGGTGGATAAATGATAATTTGAGGTTTAGTTGATCCAATAATTAAATGGTTTGTAGAAGGTCTAATAATTAGAGGACTTGAGGGAGTCTTAATGTTCATAACCTCAACACACTTATACTTATTTTCAAGTTTTATTAGTGAAGGGGAGTCTAATATCATCTCATCATCTTCATATTAGGAAGCCTCATTATTATTGTTTGAAATTCATGTGTCAATGTTATAATTTTCTTGTGCCATGATATCTTCCCTAGTAGGAGAGACTTTGAGAGTGGAGCAAACAAGATGTTTATCATATTCCATGTTTAGATTTTTTTAAGTAACTTCATAAAAAATAGGGGAGGCATCAAAATAACAACCAATTATTGGATAATTTTTCCCAAATAGATCTTTCTAAATGGTAGGAGCATTAGGAAAGGGAGAAACAAGATTCTTATGACTCTCAATAAGTGTATCTTCTATCACCAAACTATCTTATTTGCATCTAGGAGAGATATTAGGAGAATAAAAATTTTAATAGTCATGGTTATCTACAATTACATCCCCATGTCCAATAATGTCTTCCCAAGTAGGAGAGATAATATTTTAATAGCTACCAATCATTTGATATCTTAACACCAACATATCCTCTTCACAAATGTGATTTTCATGATTGTCCATGATTGTATCCTCTTTCACTAAAGCATTCTAACAAGTAGGGGAGATGTTGGGAGATGAATGGAGACAAGGTAAAGTAATACTAAGGAATTTTTCAATGATCTCATCTTCCTGTTTCATAATATATTTCCAAGGGGGGGGAGCAGGGGGACAAGCAAGAATTTCATGATTCTCAATGATTGTATCTTCTTTCGCCAAGATACCTTCATCACTACTAGGAGAGGTATCAGGAGAAGAAAAATTATTATGTATGCTTGTAGCCTCTTGTATCATATCATAATCACAAATGGGAGAGATAGTAGGGTTTGAGTGAGGGATAGGCAAGGTGATATTAAGGATTGTGTCAATGGTTTTATTCTCTTTCTCTAATATGTTATCATAACTAGGAAAGATAGTGGAAGGATGGATAACATGTTTCTTAATGAACTCATATATATGCTCTACATTGAAATCATAAGAGGGAATGTTGTATTTATACAAACCATTCTTAACCATATCAAAATCACATCTCTTAAAAGGAAACATGCTAACATCAAAAAGTAAGCTACCTAACTTGTGCAATTCTTAAAAAATGTGAACAAATGTCCTACAGATCTGAAGATTTTCACTACTAAAATGACTACACTAAATGGATGATTTGACTTAGATAAATAAAATATAAATTCTCAAAACTTTCTAGATTGATACAGTAGGTTACCAACAAGCCTAGGAAGTGCAAAAACCACAAAAAAAATAGAAAAGTTGGTTTTTGTAGGCCTCCAAGGACTCATTGTCCCAGTGGTGAATGAGTCTTGGTATGATTTTCTAGGAGACTTTGAATCTGAAATTGAAGCTTAGGAATTTTGAAAACAAAATCCTTTGTAACCCTAACATGAACTCATTCGCACTATGGTGAATGGGTCATGGTACAAGATTTTTTAAAATTGAAAAATGTAAATTTTGAGTGATTATAAGTGTTCTCTATTTCATGTTTCAAATTGTAACTTTTGTAGCAGAATTTTCCAAAATTTAATGTTGAAATGCAAGTGTAATGAAGGAAAAATTATCACCTATATGCCACTTTGTGAAGTGCAATTTTGACTCAATTTTTGAATGTGAATGACGAAAAGTACACTAATATGCAAATAATATGAAAAATTAATGTAATATGCATACAATTTTTGGAATTTTTAAGATTTAAACATCACAAAAGTGAAAAATTAAACCCTATATACAATAAAAAATAATGAAATGAAATGTAAACTAATGCAAATCCTAGATATAGTGTTTTTTAATGGACTCCAATTTTCAAAATTTTGATGTACAAGGCAGGGTTCACCAAAATTAAATCAAGGAAATCAAGTTCACCATAATGAGATCAAAATGATGAACCTAATTTAAATTATATTTCATTCATTTATGAGGGTTATGATGTGCATATGAGTTATAGAAATAAATCCTAACCCAAATAATAGTAAAAAGGCAAGTTTTAAGAAGGTCAAATGTTGTGTACTTGTTACAAAAAGTGCTTTTTCGGGCCTCACTAAGGACTCATCCGCCCTATGGCGAATGGGTCCTAGCTAGGGATTTGGAAAAATGTTTTCTAGGTTATTTTCTTCAATGTATGGAATTCCAAATCCTAGTCAAAGACTATCAGAAACTTGAATATAAATCTTGTACCTTAGTTTTCGTGATTTGACAAATTTCTTGAAAACTTTTGAAAATCTTGCTCTTCAACTGATCTTCAACCTTAAACCTATAATCACACATCAAAAGAGAGAAAAAGTTGTTTTGTTATGGAATAGGGGTTTTCCTTGGTCAAGCCTTGTTTTGGTAATTATTTACCTTATAATGAAATAATGAAACATGAAACAATGATACCTTGTTAGAAACCTTGAATGAAAAATATGAAATCTAGCATGAAGTTGCCTCAAGGAATGTAGATCTTGATCTTGAACTTTGATGTGAAAGAATGCTTGAATTAGATATTTAATGCTACATCAACACATTAGCTCAACAACATGCATGATGCACTAGATCTTTGACACAATGAAATGACTCTTGATTGCTGCTATAATCTTCTACAAATATACCCTTGAATTCCTTAGAAATGATATTTAATTTCTCTTGATCTCATAAAATTTATATTAGGATTCTTGCATAAAAATTCTTAGATGAAACTAGGCAAAATAGCCAAGTGTATTTATACATAACTAAAGATTAATTCTAGAAATTCAAATAAAAAAAGATGACATCAAATCTAGGATTTGAAATCATTAAAATAATTCCAAAAAAATATCCCAAGGGGGGGTCCTAGCTCTAGGTGAGGACCCATTCACCATGTTTCAAATGGCTCCTAGGTCACTTCCCTAGGACACAATTGTGGAAATATGAAAGATCACGTGAAAATAGGGTCCTAGGACCTAGTGAGGACCCATTCGCCATGTGGTGAATGGGTCCTAGGTCACTAACCTAGAACACACACCTTCTAAAATTAAGTTTTATGTAATGGAATTTATGAATGTTAGGTTTTATCCCTTGAAATTGGCATTTAATTAGGCCTGGATTTGAATTTAAGGGTCCAATTAGGAAAAAATAACCTAAATCAATTAATACATCCTTAGATTAATGTGAAAGTGTAAAGATACACTTTACAACACCCAAAATAAGGGACAATTAAGTATATTTAGTTATAAAGGGCCCTAAAATTAATGTGAATATGTAAAACAAATTACAACACTAAACTAAGGAAATATTAAGCTTGTCTACTATTATTAATTATTCATTCCCAAAGTAAGGAAAAAGGGATTATTTTTCTATTACTACAATTTGTATTGATCTTGTTTCCCAGCAATACCTTCTTTTAATGTTTGCACCTCATCCCTTGCAATATCATAGTCTTTTTCCATGCCTACTTTGAGTGGAAAATATTTCTTATTTGTTTGGTCCTCTTTTCTTTGCCCTTCTTCTCTGAGTCTCATCCCTTTGGCCTCCTCATTTTCCTTTTCAACATGAATCTCTTAAACAATCTATTCATGTTGCTCTGGAACATTAGGGTTTCTAGAAAAAAATTGTTCCTCATTTAGGGCTTGGGTAGATTCAACATCTTGGCCCTTGTTTGGACTTTCTTCATGACCATGTGTTTGTTCTAGGATAGTCTCCTTCTTAGTTTCCATTTGTTGAGGCTAATCCTCAAAAACCTTAGTATTGATTTCATATGTATGCACCTCTTCATCTTCTTCCACTAGATAAATATGCACCTAAAATGTTGTACCAATATTCTTATCCTAAGGTTCAGAATTTTTTGAAATTTCATGACACCCTTTGATGACCCATCATTGATAATCATTCTAAGAGATCCTACAAGGGCCATCTTGCATGAATTCTCCCTTCAAAAATCCCATAGTTGGCTAAGTGTTATTTTTTCAAACCTTTGGGCTATCACTTACTTTCTTCCTTGCATCCCTCTCCTATCACCTCGATATCATTATTCTTAATATCCCTTTCCTTCCTTTTCTCCCTTTGGCATTTTGATTTTTGCTCATCAGGCTTAACCCTTTCCCTCTACCCCTATCCTTCATTCTAAAAATTGGTTAAAGTTTTGATATTTCAAGGGTCAGATTTCAACCTTACCCTTTACCTCTTACCTTTGTTATGGTAAGAGCTAAAACCTCCATCTAACCCCTGACCCTTGATGTGCTTCTGGAAAAAACAACTAAGTGTTTTTTTTCAAGCATCTTGGATCAATCTTCCCCTTTACCCTTTACCTCCATTTTAGGTATGACGTAAGGAATCCTTTTGATGCTCGACACTTGAAATTCCTTCTTCCTCCATCTTATTCCTTCATATTTTCCTTCCTTCTCAAATCCTTGGGATTCCCTCTCGAGGTCCCATTTCTTCAAAATTGACTAATTCCTTATGTTTCAGACTTTTAGGGTTCTCTCTATAGCATACCTCTTACGACTTTGCAATAAGTGGTAAGCTGACCCCCCGACCTCCAATCTTAGATGAACTTTTAGGGATCGAGGATCAAGGTTTTTCCTTCCCCTTTCCCACTACACATTACTACTTCACAATAAGTTGTAAGCTATAGGCCTGACACCCAAGAGGTAGCATCCTTCCCACCTTTTGGTTCATTCTTCCTTCTTCAAGTCTTTGGCATGCAATATGATGTAGGCCCAAATCTCAACCCTCAAAGGATTCTAGTATTCACAATTATTTTCTTTGACCTTCTTTCTTTAGGAATCAGTATGAGGTATCTCCAATGCCTAACTCCTGAAGGTGACAATTTTATAAGGTTCTAAGCCATTTAATTCACAATCTTGGAAAGGGTTTCCTTTTGGGCTCGACACCCCAACCTTTAACATTTTGGCATGTTTTTCATAGTGGTTCCATTAATGTCTGAGTTACCTTCTCACCTACATGTTCAATTTTTTAGGCTTGAGGACAACTTTTATTGTAATTGTTGATGGTTATGGCTGATTTCAGGGGTGCACACACCCATTTATTTCTGATTATTGTCCTTCTCTTCTACCCCAAATCTACATCACTTATTTCATGAGGCATTTCAGAAAAAAATTTGGGAAATTTTTATTGTAGAGGCATGGAATGTAGGTCTTTGTGCATCCTAGGATCATCCTCCAATATGGTTTTCATGATCTAGTCACCTCAACTCTAATCTAGATTAATTTCTACTATTTCCTAACCCTAATAAGTGTTAGGGTTCAACTAGAGTAAGCTAATTTATGCCTGAACTATAAAGGCAACACGTGTATGCTTTCAAAGTGTTCTTCTTTTGGGATCCTCTCATAGTTTTCTTTTACAAACACTATATCTCTATATTCTACCATGATAAAGTATGGCTTTATGCCTTCTATTAATGAAATCCAACTATTGTCACAACTTTTCATGCATGTTTGAGTAAAAATTCTTACCTTAAAGTTTGAATGTGTATTTTATTTGATTTTTTAATGTATTGAGAAATCTCAAAGAAAATAAGGAACAAATTATATCTTGGTGTATTACCTTCATTTTTATTTTATTTTCTCTTTCTATCCCTTTTCCTTGTGAAGTATAAGAATAGAGTAGTGATAGGTTTTTCATGTGTTGGGTTAGAACAACACATTTGAACTTAGATTAGAAAAGGAAGTCAACCTTCTCTGAAAAATCAACCTCATTCACACAAGGTCGTATACCTTGAGGTTGTTTCCATTGTGTCATTAAAATAGTATACTCTTATTCAGTAGGGTGCAATTTTATGTGACAACAGTTTCTAGCATGCCTAGTGGGACAAGAAATTTCACTTCATATTGTTAAGAGAGTGGCATTTCTCTCAACATTCTATCCTTGAAGAGGCTCTAAAACAAGTACCTATAAATTATACATTCAAAGGAGGATTCTACTTCAAAATTGGTGATTGAATTGTTGTCCAAAGCTCCTAGTTACAAGTTAGGCATGTGCATTCATGCCTTGAATTCAAACAATATCATAGTCTAGAGGTAACTTTCAATAAATTGAGCTACCATATTTACCATATTTTTCTTTTAGAAGATGAAATAGACAATATTTATCATCTATTAGGAGAAATAGTAGCTCAAATCCATCTCCTAGAGCTCAATCTATGCCACCCATTGGTAAATTTTCCAAGCTAGAACACTTGTTGCTCATACATATAGGATTTTATTTCATATGGCCTTACCTAGGAATCAACCCTTTGTATATTTTAGTGGCAGAAACCCTTTAATTTTAGCCCAAAAGGATGACATATGAGTCAATTCCCTCAAAAGTATCCCTTATTTTACTAGTGAAACATCTACAACTTCAGTAGAGAACATCATAGATGTGGAAAATATATGCTTAGTGCATGATGTAACATAAGGTAATGTGGTTGTTAAAGTGCTTTCCACTTCCCTTAAGGGTAAAGAATTACAATTGTATACAAGATTACCACCTGAATCCATTCACAATTGAGATGAATTAGGTTAGAAATCATGCAAGCACTTTGAAGAGAAAAGTGACCATGTGTCCTTGGTAGAAAAATTAACAACAATTAAAAGAGAACCTCATGAATTCATGAGTAACTTCAACTAAAAATTCTAGAAGACTTGGGATAGAGTCCCTAACTTAGTCAAGCCTTCTCTTGAGCATGAATTTCTATATTTCTTAAGGGCTCTTAATAGTGAAATAGTTGTTATGATTCAGTCAATGGGTGGTTTTTCTTTACCTAGAGAACATGACCTGGACATAGGGGCAAAAAATTATTTAATAAAGCCAGGAAGATAGTTTCCTAGGCCACCAATTCCTTTATTTCTACATCTTCCTTTGCAACCAATAGTGGCTCCTATACCATTTGATTTAATCAACCAACCATCTACTTTTATTTCTCCTTCAAATGAATTGAAGGAAGTCAAATCCTTGTTGAATTTTTTTGGTAATGGGTTGGTGATAATTAAAAGGTAGTATGCCCAAAACAATAGGGCTTATCAACCTCGAGGTAAAGGTTATCAGTAGAATAGACAACCTTATCAAGGATAAAATAAGTGGAATCATACTAAGCCAGTGAATTAGATACATCCACTTACTACCAAAACTTCAAAATATTTTGTCCTAGTTCAAAATAATCTAGGGGTACTACCACAATAGTGTGTCTCCCTTTTGGAGCATGCTGATGTTTTCCTCAAATCATTTTTTTTTAATGATTTTAGCCTTAAGAGGTTCCATATAAAGGGTTTTAATTAAAGAAGGATAGATAAGACCCCCTTATATCAAACCCCCTTGGATATAACCCCTCTAGTATTAAATCATACTCAAATGGAGTCTCCTTTGCACCTATCAAAATGCTAGAAAAAAAACACATTTACTTTATCTTTTGATGGATTAAATAATTTCATTTAGAAATGATCTTTTACAAGATTGTAGCCCTCAAAACGAGCTTTGCAAAAAGTATAGTTTTGATATGTTTTCATTTTATCTTGTATTTAATTTTCAATTTTTACTCAACATGGGTTTTTCCCTAAACATCAAGCTCTTCATTCTAAAGAGATTAAAAAATAGTAAACCATTGTAAAAAAAACCAAAAAACATCCTTTCCCTAGGTATTGATGTCCTTCTTTCACTTAAAAAAGAAAAAAAAGGATTTCAATATAAACACAACAAGTAAGGTTGTATGAAACACACACATGTGAAAATTATAGTTACAGTGACTTCAAAAATTAATTAAAAATATATATGTAACAAAAAATTATGAAAAAATATCCTTTCCCTAGATATTGATGTTGAGAATCTATATTCCAAACATTAGAATGTTATCCTTTATAGAAAATAAGTTATGTTGTAGAACACACATGTTACTTTCTAATTTTTTTTCTTTTGTTTAAAACTAGTTATTAAAGGAGATGTTGAAAGATTCATGATCTATTTCAAAAAAAAATTTAAAAATATATATTTAGAATCTACACACAAATTTTCACAAATCACTAGTTCACATTATCTTCAAATTCTTAATGGTTTAGCTATTATAGGTCTCATAAGATGAAGATCCTATTAAAAATATTGATGTAAATGTCCATCTTGGGGAAAAAGTGGGACACATTGTTGCGATTTCACCCCTAGCCCAAGAGGAGTGATGCTACCCTTGTGAGAAAACTCATAATAAAAATGCTTTCCAAAATGGAGAGTTTGTACAAACTCTAGTGGTTCAGAAAAAAACCTCTAATTTAGGGCAGAAAATTGGCACAAATCACCCGGCTACTAGTAGTCAAAATCATGCACATGAGGAATAGTCATTGGTCAATTGGAATCAAGAATATTTATGTGGTCTAAATCAATTAGTTGTTGATACAATAGCTCATAATACAAGATCAAAGAAAAGAGCAATTGAGGGTGGTGCATCTTCTATGGTTGGACAAGCATAAATTTCTCAACAACCTCAACAAAGTGAAAATGATGGACTAACAAGTAGAACAACAAATTTTCCACAATTAAATCAATGTACTAGTAGGTCTAGGAAAGCAACACAATAAAATATGACCACCCAAATAGAAAAAGTGGACCTTACTATTCCTAAGGTTCATTCTAGGGCCAGTAAGTTTCCTTTCAATATAGTGGATCAAATGAAGAAGGCTAACCTTAATTTTAGTATGTAGAAGTCTCTATCCATTCCATCACAAAGGGATTTTTTCTAGTAGGCTTTGAAAGAGCATAAGAAATCAGGTTATGTATAAGAAAAAGAGTAGACTACTCCATCAAATAGTTTGGTGCAGCCCCAAGAAGATGGGAACTCTAGATAAATTAGTAAGTCACGCCCCTTCTATCTTTATGTAATTATTGGAAATCATATAGTGTATAACCATATGATAGATTCAAGGGAAATTATTTTGGTTATGCCTAATGATATTTCTGGCACGCTTCGCATCAAGTATGAACTTGTGGCTAGGAAGGTTTTATAATTGCATGGCATTGCTATCAACATAGTGGGAGTGATTAAGAACCTAAAATTGACCTTGCATGCATGCCCTAGTTGTGATGTGTTGCAAGATATTTTAGTCATAAACCTCCCTACAAATTTTTCCATTTTATTTTCTAAATATTTCACTACTAAGATAGGTGGATACTTATATGCTGACTGGTCTCACATGTTATTTAAAACTAGATATGATGCTAAAACAACCATCAAATCTGAGCCCATAGAAAAGGATTATCTAGAGCCTTAAACTCCTAGTCCAATAAACATGAACTGAACATTGCATGATCAAAAGGAGTGTTCTATTCATGAGCCTACCAATCCTATAGAGGATTTGTGTATGTGGAGGATCATCATGGAAAAAATAGGTCCTTAAGTGGCAATGAAAATTCAGAAAATTAGAGCTAGGCAACTTGACATAAAAATTTGAATAAGCTATCTATATTATTTAAAAAATATGTAAGAATAGAATCTATAGAAAATTGAATGTAGTTTCTAAACTAGTAGGTTTATTTAAAAAATAAAAAAAATCTATTTGGTGAAAATTTGAAATTTCAATGAAGTAGTACTTAAATTTTTGGGAGAAAATAAGAAGTAGGTGTTTGTCTGACCACCCTAACCACAATAAAATGATAATATTTTTTATAAGATTTTAAATATAAGTAGAGGACTCATGTCTTGATGTGATGCATATTTTTTTGTAATTTTTTCTAAGTAAATAATTAATTATGATTGTTTTATTACAAATTTTAGAAAATATAAAAACTCGT
>CM021101.1:205341102-205454536 GCA_007115665.2 Sequoiadendron giganteum
CTCTCTCTTTCTCCCACTATCCCCTTCTCCCACTCTCCCCCACTCTCTCCCACTCTATCTTTCTCCCACTCACACCCTATCTCCCCTCTTTCTATCTCCCACTCTCTCCCACTCTCTCCCACTCTCCTCCTCTCTCCCTCCCTCTCTATCTCCCACTTTCCCCCTCTGTCCCTCCCACTCTCTTTTCTCCCACTCTCCTCCCTCTCTCCCACTCTCACCCTCTCTCCCTTCGTCTCTATCTCTCACTCTCTGCTTCTCCCCTTCTCCCACTCTCCCCTCTCTCCCTCTCCCACTTTTCTCCTAATTTCACTCCTCTCCCCACTTCCCCATCTTTTATCCCACTCACCATCTCTCCCTCCTCTATCTCCCACTTCTTGGTCTCCCCACCCTCCATTTCTCCTCTTCTCCAATTCTCTCCTGCTCTCTCCTCTCCTCCCTCTCTACTTCCTCTCTCTTTCTTTCCACTTCCCTTCTCCCACTCTCCTTCCACTCCTCTCCCACTCTCTACTCTCCCTCATCTCCCACTCTCCCCCTCTCTCCCTTCCACTCTCTCTTTCTCCCACTCTGCCCACTCTCTCCCACTCTATCTTTCTCTCACTCTTACCATCTCTCTCTCCCTCTCTATCTCCCACTCTCTCGATCTCCCACCCTTCACTTCTCCCCTTCTCCCACTCTCTCCCACTCTCTCCCACTCTCCCCCTCTCTCCCTCTCTATATACTAAGAAAACCAAATTTCACATAATGTGCTCGCGTTATAATGTGAGGGCATTATTTACTCCACTAAAATGGTAAAAAACTCTATATACCCGTGATTTGAAGGCCCACAGTCTGCATATTCCCCTGGTTCTGCACGTGCTCCAACAAAAAATAGCTTTTTGATGATGTTGTGAAGTGTGCAAGCATCTTTTTCACATTCCATCACCTTTTCCATGATATTTTTACCATCTTTGCATGAAATAGCAGAGTTTCCACATTGAAAGACATATAATATCAATTGAAGTTTGAATTCCATCGAAAACTGATTTACAATTGAAGTGTAGAAGGGAGCAAGCTTTTGAACAAGTCAAATTTTTGTGGAGTTTGAAGAAAGAAGAAGCTAAGGCTACATAATTGGGTTGAACTCCTCCATTTGAAAGTATAGTTTTTAAGGTATGTGAAGTATTTACACATTTTCTTTCATTCTATTATGGCTTGATTTCATTTTTGTTTGTCATTATAACCTTAGGTTGTCAATGCACATTTTAAATTACCATTATATACACAATTATATACACTTGCCAATTACCATTTTAATCTTGATGTAGAGCATCTACCAGGATCCACAAATCATCAAGGGTACTTCTAAACCTAACTTAAATTGAAAAAGGTCAACAAAAAAACTCAATCATATTTTCATCAAAACATTAGAACTTGGTTTCAACTCTTTTTCAGACTCAAAAAAATAGATTAACCATCATAAAATTGATTGTAACATAGCATAAAGCTGATTAGAAACTCAAAACCATTCACAAAAATTCATCCTTTAAGACAACTCCAAGCCTCTCCCATTCCTCCGAAGGGTCCAAACACCTTCCAATACCTTTGCACAAACTAATGCAGTACAAAGGAAGAAATCAACACCTTTCTTGACACACTTATTCAACTATATTTCCCTTCCAAAAAAATTGATTCGTATACTCAAATTAGCATTAAAAGTTCCCAATTCCTTAAGGACCTTCAAAACACCTTGAAAATCTTGAAAATAACTGATAACAATCAACTAGGTTCCTCAAAACATCAACCAATGATTATGTCATTCGTAAGTTGTCTTAAATCTTCCATAATGGCACCATTGTTTACAAACACAAAATATAATTCTTAAGGCACAACCAAACTATTATTTGCTTAATAAATCTTTGTTTGAGTTAGTACAACAAAAATTAAACCTTTCAGAAGTATTCCCTTACACACAAACTTAGTTCCTTTGTTCACTATCCATATTACTAGTAGCCAAGCATTTGCAAACTGTCACATGTATCTCCCAAACCATGCACACACTTCAAACTATGATACTCATTTTTTATGCAGATTTAGAGGACCCAAAACCATTGAAGATGTAAAATTTCCTTCAAGAGGCATTTAAGAAGATTAAAAAGGCGTAATTGATCAATCCCAACACTCCTCCAAGATGGACAACAAATAAAAACATTATTTCCCACATTTCATCCTTGGAATCTAGTTACTATGCAAAACTAGTTTTGGGCCCTTAACTCCAAAAATTTCTAAAACACTAGGAAAATAAAAGAATGATTCTAGCACCAATTTCAGAGTTGCAAGACATACCTTAACCCATCACATGACTCCTTTGGGACAACTTTAAGAAAACTAACCTTTTCACTATTTTAGGCTTCCAAGTAGGCCAATTTTATAGAGGAACTACCCTTAGATCTTCACACCAGACTTCCAAAATAAAAAATAGTGTTTAATTAGGTCTTGAAACAAGATAATTTCTAGGTTTGAGGACCTTACCCACTCAACTAGGCTTCCAATACAAAAACCCCCAGTTTTCAATGCAAAGAGGGAGGGTTTATAGAAAATGCTATACACGGGCCTTCCCAAACCATTCAAAAGAATCAAACATATTCAAAATACCCTACACAAGGTCAAAAGTTCATTACAAAGACCACTCCCTCAACACTTTTCCAAAATCACTCCTTGGTTCCTCAAATTCTCATGGAAAAGTGCATGTTTGAGCTAAGAAAGGGCATCCTATTGTCATTAGTTTCATTCCACGGCATGTTGAACAATAAAAGACCCTAATATAACAATGTACATGCCATCCCACTGATAAAAAAGTCATAACAATAGGTGGGATGGTCATTTCATAATTAAATCCTACTCAAACCCTTGACTGGCTTGAAATGAGCAGTTTCAAAAAATTGTCAATTGCTCCCTTCGAACGTAATGTTAAGCCTTCAGAACTGATTAATTAGAGAGTTAAGACATGTTCCTACAATATTATATTAGTTTTATATCAAGGGGAGGCTGTATATATCCGTACAAGTGCACCTAAGTGCAAAAAAACCAGTGAATTTCTACAAAAGAGCATTTTTTTTAATCAAAAAATGGATTTCAAAATGAAAAAAAATCCTCCCTTCAAGCCAATCGAGGTTGTTTAAACCTTTTTCAATGACAAAAAACTCTCCCCAATTACTATAACTAACAAACAACCAACTTTGAAAGCTCATATAATCGGTACATGGAAAATGTCTTTAATGACCCTCTTACAACATGAAGATACCCAAAATTGAATCAAATTTCAAAATGGAAGCATAGATTTTCAAGGTGCTCCTACACCACAAAATTATCAAACACTCAAAATTCCATCACACTCATTAGTTTTTAGAATCACCATCATGGTTATTCACTTTTAGTTAGGAATGTGCTCTGGCTAGCCTAGTGCTTCTATAATTTGTACACGATGATTGTAAGTATTATTTAAATTAAACCTTCAATAACATATATTTTTTAATTAACTTCAATGGATACATTTCTCAGGAACTAATATTCATCTCATTACCATGGTATAGATAAAATTATCGGCATGCCAAAGAAAAAGACAAAGAGGAAACTAACAGATGAAGAGAAGGAAACCTTGAAAGAAAAGGAGAGAGTTTGGGTGGCAACATATCGTGAAAAGAAGAAATTGGAAATGATTGATGAAAACAACCCAGTTGTAGAGGAACCTCAACCATATAAAAGAGAACGTGAATTGGTAGCACAACAGGCATGGATGCGAAAGCATCGTCATAAGACAGATTCAAATACCATAGTTGGAGACACACCCTCTACGACAAGTGAATATTAAGGGACACCATTAAGCACAAGCAAATATGGAGGGACACCATCTAGCACAAGTGAATATGGATGAACACCATCTACTACAAGTGAATATGGAGGGATACCATGTACCACAAGTGAATATTGTTGGATACCATCCAACACATATCAAGTTGACAGTACATCATCACTCGGAATTAATGAAGAAGGTGTGCCATCATCCCCATGTTAACCTCAAGGTATGTCTTCTTCTCCACCCTCGATCAAAGGTACGCAATCTAGCCCACCTTAATTAAATATTGATGAAATTCCTAATGTTGAGATGTATGTACCTAGGAGAAAACCACCTAGAATATTGCGTAGAAAGCCAAAGTATTTGATCAATATTGATGATGAGATTTTGCAGCACATGGAAGGTAAGATTTCAAGACACACTTGTAGAAGATATGCTGATAATATTTGGGAACAATTCTTTGAAAGGCTAAATGAGACTGCAATATGTCAACTATTTGTTGAAATGATGCAGGTGTGAAGTATAGGAACATCATGAAGACTCTTGGGTTGAGAACATCAAATGCATTGAGTGAAGACACTATTGTGAAGAATCTAATGGATGCTTATGAGAGTGTGGGTAAGACCTCACGCTCAAAGGATAGTAATGTCACCCAGCGTGTCATTACATCGACTTTGGTAAGTTGTCAAACACAAAGAGCTCGTCTAATTAAAAAGACTAGTGAACAAACGAGAATTAGCAGAATTTTTTTATCAAGAGCCATTCAAAGGCGACAAAGAATTGAGGGCAATGATACAAATGAATTATGGGCATTCTTGGGGAGACTGTCATGAAAAGATAAAGAAGTTCTCCAAGCCTTGAGAACACTAATTGAGGAGTATTGGAAGAATAACACAAGGCCATCTCTGAATCAAAGGGATGTGGTAAGAAGGAGAATCGGTAGTCGAAATCGTGAGCCACATCCAAAGCATTTTTTGGATATGAATCAAATCCAATTTTTCTAGAAATTTGAAAATTATTATCCTCAAATTAGTATTTGTCAAAGATTTTTTGAAATTCTTAAACCTTTTTATGTCAAGATAAATCACACACGCACTACTTGTTGTTGTAGACTACATATTGAGTTTTCTAACCATTATGATGTTTATTATTCTATATGTTTAGATTTGCATACTGATGATGTTTTGCAGGATTGTGGCATAAAAACCCCACCAAAATCTTCAAGAGAGTTCTTATAAATTTTTTTTATGTGAAATAGAGGATGGCCATATATTCTATAGGACAACATGCTTGGATGGTTCATGCGAGCATTGCGGTGGCTTCCAGTGTATGCCAATATGTCAACATATGGAAAGCACAAATGAGGTGGGACATAAACTAGTAGAGTTCGGGAAGTATAAAATAGTGGCATATACTACAAAAGATGGGTCTCAAGAAAAAGGGTGTGATTTGGTTATTGAGAATATTCGAGTGTAGCAATTTATGACCACATGTCGTGACAATATACTATCTGAGTATGCAATGCATACCCATAGAGCTTGATGGTTGGACAGACAGTTCAAGCTATGCAAGGACACCTTTCTAGCTGGAAGCATACTATCCATGGTTGACTTTACAGAGAACTACACTCTACAACCACAACATGAGGTGCAGTCACAGTATTACAACTCCACACAAGTTTTGATATTTGTGCACATAGCATTCGTTCATGCATCTGATAGTAAAGATGAGCAAAGGAAGGTATTGAGGGAGTACCACTTTTACATTGGTGATGATCACACACATTCTCCAGAGTTCATGCAAGGTTGCTTCTAGATGTTCTACTGTGGTTTGGCTCAGAGGGGCATAAAATACGATGAACATATATTATGGTCTGATAACTGTGCAACACAGTTCAAGAACTCATGCATGTTCTACTGGTTGTGCATGATGCATGTCACTACAGGTGTTCAACATATGTGGAACTTTTGTGAGGATGGACATGGAAAGGGGGAGCATGATGGTGCAGGAGCATGCATGAAAAGAGCATTAGCACGAGAAGAATTAAAGTATAAAGACAATGCAAAGTTGATAGATGCAAAATCAAACATTGAGTGGTGTAATGCTTTGATGGGTCTAGGTAATGAATGTATGTCTTTAGTTCATAGATTGTTTTGATTGATGGATGATACTAACATTGCACCATATGAAGACTGTTGTACACTACCAAGATCAAGTGAGGTACACTCTTTCCTTAGCTCAAATTCATGTTCATGGAATATCGATACATGAAAGATGACATGCTTTTGTTCTTCATGTACAATGCAAGCCTAGAATGATTGTGCATTAGGGGAGTGGGTTGACAAATGGTTCACAAGTTATCTTAGCCCACTTCACACGTATTGCCTTCCCACGGCATTGGAACTGACACAGATGGAATCATCGGTCAACTTTGACCACGTATCAGATCTAGTTCAACCAGGTGATATATCTACTTTCTTAGTTGTTGAAATTCCATATCGTTATCTTACTTTGTACTGTATTCGTAATGTTGACAATTTTAAGAGAATTTTTGCACATATCAATGTAGGCCATGTTTATGCAGTTATTGCAAATGAAGACAATGAAGAGGGAACAAAGTATTAATTGTGTCATTGTGTTGAGACCAAAAATAATTTGGAGGCCCTAGTTATAGATGGAGAAAACATCGAATACCCTACAGGCTCAATTGTGGTTACTGGAACATGGCTTAGAAGGTACCCACATTCAAGTCATTCAAGTGTTAAACATTGGCTATTTCAGGACTTTGACATGCATCGTAAGATTCTTCATTACTCAAACCTTGTCGTGGCATCAAATGTTCTTTTGACCAAATATGGGGGTAGACCTTTGAACAAGAAGTTATGGAAGGTCCATGAGTCTGACCATGAGGCAATACTTGACACAATAAAGAGTAGAGAAGACCCGAATGGTTTGCTGGATTAATTTTTAAGTATATGCACATTGGTTCTTATTAATTTATACTTGTATA
Organism: Sequoiadendron giganteum; assembly: GCA_007115665.2. Classification (NCBI taxonomy): domain Eukaryota; kingdom Viridiplantae; phylum Streptophyta; class Pinopsida; order Cupressales; family Cupressaceae; genus Sequoiadendron; species Sequoiadendron giganteum. Next base: position 205,347,945 of record CM021101.1, read on the forward strand.
CACTTTAATTTTTTTGATTCCAATGCTATCATCTTCTTTTACAGTGATTGGTGTCCCCTTGCAAAAAAAACATATATATGAGCCATCCAAGAGAATGTCAGCCAGAAAAGCAATGCAACATCCTTATTTTGATGCCTACACGCAACATCTGTAAGTGCCTTCCATATATTTTTATTTCATTTCCATTTTGGATTCTCTTTCTTTTTCTCTTTTACTTTGCGTATTTGTAAGTAAACTACTAAAAATTGATTGATCTTTCATTGCAAAAAATGCTGATTTAAGAGCTATCAAAGAGAATCTCAGCCAAAAAAGCAATGCAACATACTTATTTTGATGATTTTGACAAATCTCAATTTTGATTTCAAGCCATTATAAGAGAGCGTGTGAAGCTTAGCGAGCGAATTTCAAGTTACTCATTTGAAGTTAACCTCATAATGAGCACCTATCATGTAGACATTTAAAGAGAATCTTAAATGTATGAGTGACATTGTAAAAGATCTGAGAGAACGAAGTTCTAGAGGCATTGCAATAAGATTTAATTACATAATGAGATGTAATCAAATATTGTAAGGTTGGAGTTCATGTTTGGTGTAGTAGCACGTTGTTTTGTAAATGCCTTGAGTAGGAAAATTTGCAAACTTTGAATTTTGAAATGTAAACAATGTGAAAAAGGTCATATAAAGGTCATGTAAACAATTTGTACATATTTTTTTGCAACTCATGTGACCAAGTGAACTATTCCAACATTTTCGAATAGGTATTTTTATGGTAGGCATGGTACTCTTTCGCACCGAAACATGTGGAATCGCTCCGAGCTATGTTCCACCGGATCGATCCCTTAAGGGTCCAAAGTGCAAAATGACTGCAAAATTTAGCATGCTATTACTTGGATACCGTGACACTTAGAAAATTCTCACCTAATCCTACAGATAGGCATAGGGCCCCTCTAGAAAAACCTCTCTCGGTTTCGGCTATCTTGGAGAGGTTTTCTCGTGGCGGCGGATTTTCACTTGATGGAAAAAGCATCAAATTCAAGTAGTGCAAAGTTGCAAAGTGGTGCAACTTCCGTTTTGCAACTCGTGTGACCAAGAGGAATGTTCCAACATGTCCTAATATGTATTTTTATGCTAGGAATGGTCCTCTTTCACACCGAAACACGTGGAATCGCTCTGAGCTATGTTCCACGAGATTGATCCCTGAAGGGTCCAAAGTGCAAATGGCTGCAAACTTCAACATGCTATTACTTGGATACCATTACACTTAGAAAATTACCGTCTGATCCTACAGGAAGGTGTTGGGCCCCTCTAGAGAAACATCTCTCGATTTTGGCTATCTTTGAGTGGTTTTCTCGTGGTGGCAGATTTTCACTTGATGGAAAAAGTGTCAAATTCAAGCAGTGCAAAGTTGCAAAGTGGTGCAACTTTCACTTTGCAACTTGTGTGACCAAGTGGACTATTCCAATGCATCCAAATAGTTATTTTTATGGTAGGCATGGTCTTGTTTTTCACCACAACACGTAGAATCGCTCTGAGCTACGTTCCACTGGATCGATCTCTTTAGGGTCCAAAGTGCAAAATGGCTGCAAAATTCAGCATGCTATTACTCAGATACCATGAACTTATAAACTTCTCGTCCAATCCTATAGAAAGGAATTGGACCCCTCTACAAAAGCCTCTCTCAGTTTTACCTATCTTGGAGTGGTTTTCTCGTGGCGGTGGATTTTCACTTGATGGAAAAAACATCAAATTCAAGCAGTGCAAAGTTGCGAAGTGGTGGAACTTCCGTTCTGCAACTCGTGTGACCAAGTGGAGTGTTCCAACACATACGAATAGGTATATTTATGGTAGGTATGGTCCTCTTTCACATCGAAACACGTGGAATTGCTCCAAGCTATGTTCCACCGGATCGATCCCTTAAGGGTCCAAAGTGCAAAATGGCTGCAAACTTCAGCATGCTATTACTTGGATACCGTGACACTTATAAATTTTTTTCCTAATCCTACAGAAAGGAATTGGGCCCCTCTAGAAAAACCTCTCTCAGTTTTGGCTATCTTGGAGTGTTTTTCTTGTGGTGGCATATTTTCACTTGATGGAAAAACATCAAATTCAAGCAGTGCAAAGTTGCAAACTAGTGCAACTTTTGTTCTGCAACTTTTGTGACCAAGCAGACTATTCCAACATGTCCAAATATGTATTTTTATGCTAGGCATGGTCCTCATTCACACTGAAACACGTGGAATCACTCCGAGCTATGTTCCACCAGATCGATCCCTGAAGGGTCCAAAGTGCAAAATGGCTGCAAACTTCAACATGCTATTACTTGGATACTATTACACTTAGAAACTTCTCGTCTAATCCTACAAGAAGGTGTTGGGCCCCTCTAGAAAAAAATCTCTCGTTTTTGGCTATCTTGGAGTGGTTTTCTCGTGGCGGCGGATTTTCACTTGATGGAAAAAGTGTCAAATTCAAGCAGTGCAAAGTTGCAAAGTGGTGCAACTTTCGCTCTACAAATGATGTGACCAAGCAGATTGTTCCAACACATCCAAATAGGTATATTTACATTAGGCATGTTCCTCTTTTTCACTGAGACACATGGAATCACTCCGAGCTACGTTCCACCGGATCGATCCCTTAAGGGTCCAAAGTGCAAAATAGTTTTAAACTTCAACATGCTATTACTCGGATACCGTGACACTTAGAAATTTTTTGTCTAATCCTACAAAAAGATGATGGACCCCTCTACAAAAACCTCTCTCGGTTTTGGCTATCTTGGAGTGGTTTTCTCGTGGCGGCGGATTCACACTTGATGGAAAAAGCATCAAATGCAAGCAGTGCAAAGTTGCAAAGTGATGCAACTTCCATTCTACAACTTGTGTGACCAAGTGAACTATTCCAACACGTCTGAATAGGTATTTTTACATGAGACATGGTCCTCTTTTGCACTGAAACACGTGGAATCGCTCTGACCTATGTTCCACCAGATTGATCCCTCAAGGGTCAAAAGTGCAAAATGGCTGCAAACTTCAGCATGCTATTACTTGGATACCATGACACTTAGAAATTTCTCATTTGATCCTAAAAAAATGCATTGGGACCCTCTAGAAAAACCTCTCTTGGTTTTGGTTGGAGTGGTTTTCTCTTGGCGGCGGATTTTCACTTGATGGAAAAAACATCAAATTCAAGCAGTGCAAAGTTGCAAAGTGGTGCAACTTTCGTTCTGCAACTTGTGTGACCAAGCAGACTATTCTAACATATATGAATATTTATTTTTATTCTAGGCATGGTCCTCTTTCACACCGAAACATGTGGAATCACTCTGAGCTATGTTCCACCGGATTGATCCCTGAAGGGTCCAAAGTGCAAAATGATTGCAAAATTTAGCATGCTATTACTTGGATACCATTATACTTAAAAAATTATCATCTGATCCTAAAGGAAGGAATTGGGCCCCTCTAGAAAAATCTCTCTTGGTTTTGGCTATCTTGGAGTGGTTTTCTCGTGGCGGAGGATTTTCACTTGATGGAAAAAGTGTCAAATTCAAGCAGTGCAAAGTTGCAAAGTGGTGCAACTTTCGCTCTGCAACTTATGTGACCAAGTGGACTATTCCAACACATCCAAATAGGTATTTTTATGCTAGGCATGGTCCTCTTTTGCACTGAAACACGTGGAATCGCTCTGAGCTATGTTCCACTGAATCAATCCCTTAGGTTGGAGGAGTCTAAAGTTGCAAATTTGTAAGTTGCTTAAAGCAACAAATTTGAAATGATATTGAATGGCCCAGTTAGCACTAATTACATCTAGGTGATGCTCACAGAGGTGAGGCACTAGGCCTTCCCAGGAGGTCACCCATTCCAGTATACTCCAGCTCAAACGCTTAACCACAAAGTTTTTTCCCCAAGATTAAGCCCACTTAGCTTGCAACCCCATTTGCAAAACCTTCAGAAAGTGTTGTGCCTTATGAAACATTCATTATAGAGCCCCTTTAGCTCATCAATTGATAATTAGGAGGTATTTTCTACAATATATCAAATTGTGATATTGCTATCAGGATTCCATTGAGCAGTCATTTGTAGTATTAGATATAGCTCCAGCTTGTACAGTATTGCACATGATTGCAGATAGTTTCAAAGATCTAGATGACATCAATAGTTCACATTACTCAAGAAGGATGAACATCTTAAAGAAATTTGCAGAAATAAAGACAAGTAACCTTCTTGTGGACTTAGGGTTGCAATATTTGATCTACAACATGTTCCACCATTTCTTCAGTAGGATCAAGAACACACATGTAATGAAGGTGTGTTTGTAGCCATGAAAGATTATGGTTCGAACTATCCAGAAGAGTGATGTTTTATCTCGACCAACCATATCTATACCATGGTTTATTTGGAAACAAGGATGGGTTCTCTCTTCATCGGCATATACATTATTCCTCTATTTGTTCACACCAGTGTTACAAGACTAGGACTCACCTCGGACTTGACAAGCCATTTTTTGACTCGGGCTCGGGCTCGGAGCCTAGACTTGACAAATAGAAAAACCTAATAAATTCAAATATTTTTAAGGATTCAAAACTTTTTTCATGCACCCTTTAATAAATAAACCTAAAAGACACAATAGCATCATCAAATAGAAATTACTATGATCCCATACACAAACATACATCAATCAGATAAGTATAAGCACAAATTTTAGCTGAACGAAATAACATATTTATATATATAAATATTATGATATTGCTATCAAGATTTAATCGTGTAGTTTTACAAGTCAAACTCATTGACCCATGATTCAATAGTAGTGGTTCACAAGAACCCATCTCTCATGATAATGAATGGTTCATAAGGAGGAAGATAAATCTTCATACATTTCTTCTATCACAAATGAGATAAGTGCTTGGTTTCATGAAGGTCATGAGGCAACCATTAATGGGGAGTGGATACATGAAGAACTGATGGAGAATGATAATGGCTTTAGACCTGCTATAAAGGAAAAAAAAATAAATTTCATTGATGCAAGAGGTTTTTGGTTTCACTACCAAAATGAGCCTATGAAGAATGCATGTGAAACTCCTTTTGACCTTGAGGGTGTTCTTACTCCATCTCAAGGATCATGCATTGAGGATGACATAGATCAATGCTAGGGATAACCAATTAATAATTATACACGTGAATAAGTCAAACATGTACATGTCAATAAGGGAAGTACAAGTACTCAAAAAAACGTAAGCCTCAAAAAGTATACACATGAATACATAGTATACACAAATTAAAATAAAGTATCTGCACGAATACAAGGTATATGCATGAAAACATGTAAGACATAAAGTATACATTTGAATGCACGTAAGTCACATACTATACACGTAAGTTGTAAAGTATACAATTGAATACACGTAACTCATATTTATTGAACCATCAATTTAGAATGCAAATATGGATAGGCATCGATAAAAGATATTTGTATTAACCAAATAGCCATGTAGGCATACATCAATATATGTCAATATAAGTATGAAATATATGTACAAAATAGCCATATAGGCTTACAAGAATGCCATCTAGGCATACAATGTCAAATATGGCCAATAAAAAATATGTACAAAAGTGCCATGCAGACATACAACAAAGGACTCTGGAATCAAAAGTCATTGCTCTCCATGCCCTAGAAATAAAATATTTACCTTTCCTTTTCGCTCAGATGGTGATAGGTCTGTCACTCATTTTTGTTGTGCTCATGGAATGCTCCTACTACTCCTCCTAGGGTTTAGTTCATGGTAAAGTTTCAACTGTTACAGTAAGAAGTAAAGACATGAATATATAGAAATTACATTATAAAAAATGATATATTTGACAAAATAATCACTTACAGCCATCTCACGATCTCTCTCCAAGAGGGAAATATTCTCACACCCATGCTGAGGTGTACTCAAGCCCTGTATAAAACATACAAATAGAAATTAAACTACATGAATAAATAATGGTTTGATTTTTCACTAACTAACATCTATAACAACAAATGTAAATGTAAATTTACTAATTTGCCTCATACCTCTTCTATCAGAGCCATCGAGGATTGTATAGCAGATGTCACAGAAATATCCATTGCCCTCATCACATTCGAAGGTGTATCGTCTCGCAACAACTGAAAATAAAATAACAAATTATTCAACGTAATCAACGATGTGCATGTATAAACTACACAAATCTATTAAGTACTTGATTCATTAGTTAAACTCTTTATTCTATTACTTGTGTGAAGGTTTGAGAAAATCCACCGCCACTAGGAAGTGTGCAATCAAAACCTCCAATATTAGTTTGTTCAACATCCAAAATTGCATATTAAATTACCATTCGTAAAACAATGCCATTAACATGCAATAAATTTATAATTGTTTACTAGTTACATACCCTAGCGATAGGTGTACTGCAAAAATAGGTTGGTCGGGGGCCGGTGTATCCAGTCTCAACACTGTGACCCTGCAATTTGATTAAAATCATAAAACATTTTTAGTTAATCTTGCATTTCAAAATTGAAATTTAATAAATTAAATTCAATGAACACATGCACTAACTTTTACTTGACTATCAATGCCATATGCCTCATGCAAAATGTCAGTTGCCCTCTCCATCTCTATAGTTGTAGACAGATCATGCGTACCAGTCTCCTGAGGGTCGGTGGGGTTATGCGAACAAGTAGCCCCGCAAGATTGACACACATGTGTTCGAAGGCCACCACTCGAAGACTCCCCTGGATGGCGCTGTAGAATAGGTATAGTATGATAGATGAAACTCTGGGTCAAAGTGCCAATTTCCTATAATGTCTCTATGTCAGCACTTTCGTTCATGACAAAAGGCATAACAATGTGCTCACAAGGTGGCCTAGTGAGAGCTTGTCTACCTTGCCATGTAGGATTCGACTATGCACCAGGTCCATCCTGAGCTGACCCCCCACCTCTCCCCTGGAAATCCCTCATATCAAAATAATTTGAGATTTTGTTCAATATGAACTCACTATATAGTTTCCTACGGAAATATTACGGGACCTCGTAATTGTTGCACGGTGGGTAATCGAAGACCATGTACCACCTATCATAAAATCGGTCCCTATTCTGTCGGTGGTGGCACCAAGGGATAGGAAACCTCTTCACATTGAGGGTAAGATTTTGATTTGTGTGTGGGTCGATGAATAATGAGCACAAATCACCTTTTGTAATTTTTAAATCTTTCACATCCTCGTATGATAGTTTATTTGCATAATAGTCCCTAGCCACCTGCCTCCTATCTTCCCATCCAGTTATTTTTTTGCTAATTGAATCTATGTTTTCTAACATATCTTTCAATGAATTTTCTAGGGTGATTCCTTTTGTGGTTGAACCATTTGGATCACTCAACCTATTGATTAAATCCTTAATTTTTTTATTGTTTTTCTCAATTTCACTCATTAAATTTTTTTGAGTGCCAGGAGGGGGTTGAGTGATTAGTGGAGGAGGTTGATGTTGTGGTTGATTTTGATCTTGAGGATTTGGTTGGCCTTCCTGTTGAGGATTTTGAGGGTTTGCAAGTTGATTTGCATCTCCTAAAAATTGAAAAAATATATATATCAAATTCAACCTAAAAGTAACAAATTCAACCTAAAAATAAAAAATTCAAAACAAAAACCATAGAATCCTTACCTCTCACAGCTCCTTGTCATCATGGTGCCATCGTTGTGAAGAAATATAGATTGTTGGTGAAGAGATTCTCCTCCTAGAATGCGAGCGCGATATTGTGGGGTTTTTGGCCGCGGGTGCAACAAAAAAACCAATCGAAATGCAAATGAGAGATTTGCATTTGTTTTTTTTCTTTTAACAGTCAATAACATGAGCATATTATAATGCACTCATGTTATTTCTTTGTAGTTGCTGAGACCTAGTCTAGGCTTAACAGAGACATAGCACGCATGCGTTATAACGTGCTTGCGTTATGGTTTTCCAACTTTTTTTTTTTTAGGGTGTCCACGGAATTTCTACCCATTTCCATGCACTCGCCCCACATTGAATTTGTAAAGTCATATTATTGATCACTCTTTGGACCAACACCTTGCAATAAGGCTTTTTCACCATTGCTGTTTGATGTCATACGAATTTACGAATTCCATTGATCCTTTTTTGATTGTGACTATAGGTAATACTGAATTTTTTCAAAGTATATAAGAAAAGAACAACATCGGTTGGTGGTGCAAGTGTTTAGTGGTATGAGAAACATCGGTTGTTGGTGCATTTTCTGGTTATCAATCTTCTCTTTCTTTTCCATCTCCTAGATTTATCGGATTCTTATGTGCTACATGTTTTATGTTAATCCTCTTAATGATATATTTGAAATTTATATATAGGGTCATCGAGAGATGATAAAGTAGTGAAGGGGCACATCACCATTATAGGACCTTCAATTGACCTCCTTATCTAGCATGCATGAAGATACACTCTTTCGACAAGTAATGCTAAACAAATTAAATTTAAAATTACAAATACAAGATGATAAAATTAAAATTAAAAATACAAGATGATCAACCCAAAATCCAAAGAAAATTCAAAAGAACTTCACAAATCCACTTGTTGGGTACACTCTTTCTACAAGTAATGCTAAACAACTTCAAGAGACTTTTCACCCAACTTTCCCAAAATAATTTTCAATTAAATGATGGATTTAGACACCCATTAAAAACTTACACAACATAGTTCAAGATCAAGTATAACTCCTTTGAACTAGTTTAGACTTCCAATACACTCACCATGATAAAATCAAGGAAAAGAGGTCAATTTAACAAAGGAAGTACCCTTCAAAATTATCCAATCACATTGGAACCTTGGGGAAGAAAATTAAATGGCCCAAAACCATAGAATCCAACACTATTTTTCACCTATACGGTCATAAACACTCCCAACTCAAAAAAACCTCCTTTTCTAATGTAAAAATAAGGGTTATGTCAAAATCTTCATTCCCAGGCTTCAATAAAAAAATAAATGGTCCAAAAATATTTCATAGGGTCTTCCTTGAAATTTTAAATGCTTACAAACTCAACTTAATCAAAATTTCATTGAAAAGCACTTCAAAACCGTCACTTTTCAAGGGAAAGTTTGCATTTCTAGGCCTATGGCATCACAAAATCACCACAAGAATGTTTTATTCTGATATAAAATGCATTGAAAAATCTATAATAATATATTTTCACCAATCCACCGAGTTACAGGAGAAAACAGTGGGTGGATTGGTCAAAAAATCATTATTTTTCTTTCAAACCCCTCACAAAGGAAAAAACAGGGTATACACTATATTTTTTGAATTTCTCTTACAAAACAGAAGATTAGAAATCCAAACCAAGTGAAGATAAAAGAAAAATAATAAAAATTCAACCTCTAAATATTTCAAACCATGATTGGGTGTGTACAGTCTATACAACAACAAACAATTTTTAAAAATAGTGAAAAAACTCAAAAAATGCACCAAAAAAATGTGGTATTCTTATTCTGTGAATTTATTACACCTTCAAAAACCTTGATTCGAGCTTGAGAAGTAATATTATAAAATTTACAAGCCATAAAAAACTTTAAACCAACCAACTTGCACCTAATTACCCTTTAAATGACTCTAATTTTGCAAATCAACACAAATTTGACAACATTTGCAACATTTTGCATTTTTGCAATTATTGAACTTTTAAGACTCTAAATACCTTTAGAAACCTGAAATATGGTAATTTAGACCTTATTTAACCCTTAGTAAGACTTATAGACTCAAAAACAACAAAATCCCTTCATTTACCCAATTTGACATCTTTGACAATTATGACAATTTTTTCAAGTTTTCACACATTTTGCAATGTCTTCATGGAACAAAGATGAAATCACCTTCAAATGAAATTTTAAACAAAAACTTTCCAAGGAACCAAACACAAGTTAGAACATTTATCTACTATTTTTCAAGGTAATTCAATACATACAAGACCTGTTCGGCCTATACACAGGTAGGGAGCTCAAAAACTATGAGAAAACAAAGTAATTTCCAAGCTTTATTCTTTTCCCTCCAATCCAACAACCACAACTCGAGCCTCTCCAGGATTTAAATATAATTTCTCATCCTCCTATAACTGATCAATGCCCCTAACCACCAAGAAACCAACTTTTCTAAACACATAACTATTGCAATTACAAATTTGTTGCGTTATGCAACTCACAAATTTGCAACTGTATTACTTTTTCTACTAACTAAACTAATGACTCCATTATGTCATTGAGATACAATATTTCATGTTGCCTTTTAGGCTTTCAAACTCACTTGTTGACATGTTTTTAATGCAATGGTGCATTCTGAAGATCAAACATGGAGATTTGTGACTAGGTGCCTAGGTGCTCCTGCACCACCTACCTTGTCAATCCTACCAAATTGGCAAGCTAGTGAGCTCACTGGCTTGCCAAATCCATAGGGTTGACAAGGTAGGGGAAGAATTTTCCTCATATAAATCGATGCAACATAGGTCATCTCTAAAATACCTTAGGGTATGACATTCAACAAAAAAACTACTATGGTTCAACCGACTCGATCCCTTAAGGGTGCAAAGTGCAAACGGGCAACAATATTTGATAAGGTATTACTTGTAAACCATGGTGATTACAAAATATATGTCTAAACCAATGAGATAATATTGGACCCCTCTAAAATAACCTCTCTCAGTTTTTGCTTTCTCGAAGACATTTTCCTGTGGTGGCAAATTTTCACTCGGGGAAAAAGTTGTCAAATGCAAGTAGTTGAAAGTTGCAAAGTGGTGAAAATTTCATTCTGCAATTCGCGTGAACAAATGAAGTGTTCCAACGCATTTGAGTGGGTACGTTTATGCTAGGAATGGTCCTATTTTGCACCCAAACACGTAGAATTTCTTCACACTACGTTCAACCGAATCAATCCCTTAAGGGTCCAAAGTGCAAAATGGCTGCGAACTTTAGCATGTTATTACTCGGACACCGTGATGTTTAGAAACTTCTCATCTGATCCTACAAGATCATGTTGGAACCATCTACAATGACGTCTCTCGATTTTTCCTATCTCAGAGGCATTTTCCTATGGTGGTGAATTTTCACTTGGGGAAAAAGTTGTCAAATGCAAGTAGTTGAAAGTTGCAAAGTGGTGTAACTTTCGTTTTGCAACTTGTGTGACCAAACAGATTGTTCCAACGCATCCAGGTGGGTATGTTTACGCTAAGAATGGTCCTCTTTTGCACCCAAACACACAGAATCGCTCTGAGCTACGTTCAACCAGATCGATCCCTCAAGGGTCCAAAGTGCAAAATGGCTGCAAACTTCAGCATGCTATTACTTAGACATCATGATGCTTAGAAAATTCTCGTATGATCCTATGGGATCATGTTGGGCCTCTCTACAATAACCTCACTTGGTTTTTTCTATCTTGGAGGCATTTTCCTATGGTGGAAAATTTTCACTCGGGGAAAAAGTTGTCAAATGCAAGTAGTTGAAAGTTGCAAAGTGGTGCAAATTTTGTTCTATAGCTCGTGTGACCAAACAGATTGTTCCAACACATCCGAATATGTATGTTTACACTAGGCATGGTCCTCTTTCAAACCCAAACATGCAGAATTGCTTCGAGCTACGTTCAACCAGATCGATTCCTTAAGGGTCCAAAGTGCAAAATGGTTGCGAGGTTCAACATGCTATTACTCAAACACTGTGATGCTTAGAAAATTCTCATCTAATCAGAAAAAACTAAAAAATCGGACAAAATGCTTTTAAAACTTGCAAAAAAACGCAAATAAAATCGTCTTGATTTTCATGTGAAAAAAACAATGAGACCGTAGCTTGTTGCTTACTATTATGCTTTGATAGAAATTTTCCAAGCATCCATAGCTTGTTCCAAAGCACCTGTTTTAGGCTTTTAGCTATAGCAGCAAGGTAGTGAACTGTTTGATAAAATTCTTTGGTAGACATGTATGAAAAATGTCGTGGCATAGACAAGGCAGTGAACTATTTGAAAAAATGCCTCAAAGAAATGCGGTCTCATGGTGATGGAATGCCATGAAAATCCATAGCCATACACATTCGTCATGGCATTCCATCACCATGAGACCTCATTTCTTTGAGGCATTTTTTCAAGCCGTTCACTACCTTGTCTAGGCTATTGCTTACTATTATGCTTCAATAGATTTTTTCCAAGAATCCATAGCTTGTTTGAAAGCACTTGTTTTAGGCTTTTAGCCATAGTAGCAAGGTAGTGAAATGTTTGACAAAATTCTTTGGTAGACATGTATGAAAAATGTGGTAGCATAGACAAGGTAGCGAATTGTTTTGAAAAACTTCCTAAAAGAAATGCGGTCTCATGATGAGTATTGTCATTGCATTCCATCACCATGAGACCGCATTTATTTGAGGCATTTTTTCAAATACTTCACTTTCTTTTCTATGGCTTGTCATGGCCTTCCATCACCATAAAACCACATTTCTTTGAGGCTTTCTTTCAAACAATACACTTCCTTGTCTATGCTATTGCTTACTATTATGCTTTGACATATTTTTTCCAAGCATCCATAGCTTGTTCGAAAGCACCTATTTTAGGATTTTAGCCATAGTAGCAAGGCAGTGAACTGTTTGATGAAATACTTTGGTAGATATGTATGAAAAATATCATACCATAGACAAGGCAGTGAACTGTTTGAAAAGATGCCTCAAAGAAATATGTTCTCATGGTGATGGAATTCCATGATAGTCCATCACCATAGGCATTCATCATGGCATTCCATCACCATGAGACCACATTTCTTTGAGGCATATTTTCAAATAGTTCACTGCCTTGTCTATGGCATGTCATGAAATTCCATCACCATGAGACCACTTTTCTTTGAGGCATTTTTTCAAAAGTTCAATGCCTTGTCTATGCTATTGCTTACTATTATGCTTTGATAGATTTTTTCCAAGCATCCATAGCTTGTTCGAAAGCATCTCTTTTAGGCTTTTAGCCATAGCATCAAGACAATGAACTATTTGATAAAATGCTTTGGTAGACATATATTAAAAATGTCGTAGCATAGACAAGGGAATGAACTATTTGAAAAAATGCCTCAAAGAAATGCGGTCTCATGGAATGCCATGACAAGCTAAAGCAACTGGTAGCTGCTTCTAGTTATTAGTTATGCAATGTGAAGTAATTGCATAACTACTTAGGTTTACTTTGTAAAAATTTATATTGTAATTGAAATTTTGTCATCTATCAACATCTAGTTAGTCATTATGCAATGTGAAGTGATGCTTTGAGTTTGAAAGATGTGCAATGCATGCATATAAACTACAAAAAGATGTTCTCTACATTTCATTAGTTAAAATCTTTTTTTATTTGCTCTCTATATCTCTATGCTATGGAAATTCCTTTCGATTTAAAAAAAGATATTTTTTTATCTCTTATTATACAATTTTTTATGTTTTTTTTAAATCCAATTTTTTCTCGATTTTTTCAAAAAATATTATACTTTTGGTTTGCCAATTTATTCACCAAATTTTTTTTGTTGCTATGACCATAAAAATAAATAACAATTGAGATTGTACATAGGGCTTGAAGATTGGTCTACCATCACACAAATAGAAAACCAAAAGGAGCAGATATACAATGTTAAAGAAGAGTGAAAACACAACTAAATTTATCATTTCAAAAAAAAAAATTTGATGCATTTTTTCAAATAGTTCACTGCCTTGTCTATGCTATTGCTTACTATTATGCTTTTGATATATTTTTTCAAAGAATCCATAGCTTGTTCAAAATCACTTGTTTTAGGCTTTTAGCCATAGCAACAAGGCAGTGAACTATTTGAGAAGATTCTTTGGTAGACATGTATGAAAAATGTGGTAACATAGACAAGGTAGGGAACTATTTGAAAAAATATCTCAAAGAAATTTGGTCTCATAGAATTCCATGATAAGAAAATTCAATTGGCAGCTGCTCCTAGTTATTAGTTATGCAATGTGAAGAAATTGCATAACTGCTTAGGTTGACTTTGTACAAACTATATTGTAATTAAATTTTCGGCATCTATCAACATCTACTTATTAGTTATGCAAAGTGAAGTAATTCTTTGAATTTGAGAGATGTGCAATGCAATGCAATCAAAGACATGAATATAAACTACAAAAATCCATTTTTTACAATTCATTAGCTAAAATATTTATTTTATTTGCTCTCTATATCTCTATAATGCGAGGGAGGTGTATTGAAAGTTCATGTTGGTCCAAAAGAATTACTATTGGTTTTGGAATACATTGTGTAACCCTAAAAAGAGTGTCTTAATCCACCTTTAAATGACCGGGTATTTTGGAAAGGTTGGGAGAAATTAGGCTTGGACTGGGTTTTGAGTGCTACAAGGGTGGATTGTTGGGTAAGGTGTTGAATGAAGAGTTTGGTTTGATGGGGCTTGGAGGTTGTGTAGATTTTTCAAAATAGGTTGTATTAATCTTGTTAGGAGCCCCTTGAAGGTAGGTTGTCAGACTGATTGAGTTTGAGCCTCCTTGCCTCTGCATCAGTGAGGCACAAGTAATTAAAGCATTCCAAAGGATACAAACCACCACGAATGGATGTTATTTATACAATACACTTTAGATGGGGCTTATTAAGCATTCGATAATAATTAATTAAGAATTAGATGTTAAAAAATCCATGCCTACAATATTCAACCATACAACTTACATGATATGCATGATAACATCATTCAAGAATAACAATAGCAAAATAAGAGTTTATTCAATCAAAAATCCGAAAGGCTATACAATGATATATTGATAAAAGTATATAAATATGTCCAAAAAAACTATATAGGCTTAGTACAAAGGAGCCATATGGACATCAAATATCATGTATATATATCAATACTACAAAAAATATGTTCCAAAATGCCACATAGGCATACAACAAATAAAACTAATACATAGTCATTTCCCTCTAGGGGAAGGAAATAGATCTCGTGCTGCCTTCAAAATTTGGCTGGATGGAGTGACTGTTGCTTCTCTTTTCTTTCGAACATGCTCGCTAATCCTCCTCTCTTCACTTTGGACCTTCAACTGATACAATCAAAATTAAAGATGTTAAAACATAGAAAATGAATTGTGGAATGGCATATAACAAAATATATAATCACTTACCGCATACATATAGTCATCATGCACATTTACAACATCACCATGTCCACGATTTGGAGTGACAACCACTTGTAGCAACCATGAAGATATAAATTCAACTACATAAAATTATCATGAAAAATTTCTATAATATAGACCATAAAAGAGAAAATACAATGTCAAATTGACTAATCTATTCCATACCTCTCTCAATGGATTAGATCTGGCTATTGATGCAGCAACTGCATGGTCCATCGTGCCACCCACTTCACCAGGGCTATCTCTTATCAAAATATGTAAATGAAACAATATCTCAGGTATCATGTTGATATAGGAGAACATAATGTGACACAATCAAGGAATACTTGAATGCAATGTTTGTGTTTCTCATTAATGTTTTAGATTTGTATATATGCAAAATTATGAAAACTAGCTAACATAGATTTACAACACCATTAATGAATAAAAGCTACCTAGGTGTACATTTTTTGAGGATATGAATTGTGAGGCATGGAGGAAGAAGGTGCACCAGGAAACTGTTTGAAATTTGAAGCATGTGATGAGACAAACATTCAAATATAACATTCAACTGTTCAAATGGAATAATAATATCTTTAATACTAGCTGCATACCTGTGAACTCATCGTCAAGAATGATAAGGGTCTGTAGGAATAGAACATAACTCATGAACAATGCGACCCTAAAATTTCATCATATCAAAATTCTACTAATTTAGTTATTCTTAAATTTCAAAATATATTTTAATAAACAACATTAAAATAACTTGCTAAATTTTACCTGAGTGTCAATGCCAAATGTATCATTCATAATATCATATGTGAAAGCCATCGCCTCTGCAACTGATGTAGGCTATGTAGCTGCATCCCGAGCACCCTGATAATCGTACGTGCAAACAACACCACAAGTGCCACAATGGTGGGGTGGAGCTCGGGGCCTACTCGTCTCCTCCACACTAGGTTCTACTAGAGGACTCACATACAACAAAATGGTCTGGGTGAGTGAGCCAATCGACTTCATCCTTTCCACCTCTACATTATCCTTAACAATGGAAGGAACAACGACATGCTCCACCATGGGTCTGCCCAAGACTCTTGGTGCCAACTTTGGATTACATTGTGCAACAGGTCTATTGTGTGTGGAGCCCCCACCTCTACCTTGAAAGTCTAAGATGTCAAAATAGTTTGGCATTTTATTGAGGAGAAACTCACAATAGAGTTTTCTCAAAAAATATTGAGGCACCTCATGGTTATTGCATAGAGATTGGTCAGATACCATCCACCACCACTCCCAAAATTTGTTTTTAATTAACTCATGGTGGCACTAATGGATGGGGAACCTCCTGCATGCATGGAACAAAGGTTCATTGGTTTTTGGGTCTATAAATAGGGCACACAACTCGGCTTTGCTAATTTTTAGTTTTTTGACATCTGCATATGACAAACCATTAGCATAAAATTTTCTCATCGCATACCTCTTAGTTGACCAAAAATTCATTTTCTCTCTCATTTCTCCTAAATGAGTTAAAATTGAATTCAATGATTTAACAATCCCTCTCCTATATGGGTGGGTTTCCACATACTCGGTTAATCTTGCAATTAATTGTTGAATGTTTCTTTTATTGTTTTCAATTTGATTTTGAATATTTTCTTGTGTTCCTTGAGGATGCCTATGAATTAATAGAGGGGTTTCAGGTAGTTCTTGTATAAGAGGTTCTTCATGAGGGGGTGATTGTGAATTCTCAATTTTGTGAGGTGGAGATTTATTCCCTAAGAATTAGAACAATGTTTTATTATAAAAATCTATTTAAATTTGCATTCCAAATCAAATTCCAAATAAATAGAATAAAAATACACACCTCTTTGCAATCTTTGACCTCTCTGACATGTTGGCGACATCCTCGTGGAAAATGGAAAGCTAAGGATGCAAACAATGGAAGAGATTTGGCGAGCGCGAGTTGCAGACCTAAAGTCCTTTTCCTCAAGCCGCAGGTTGAAAATAGAATGAGGGTTTGAAACCCGATTTTTTATTTTTGTGTCTAAAAAGACATTTGGCGCATGCCAAATTTATTTTTAGTTATTTGGGTATTTGCAAGATCATCATGGAAAAAACAGGCCCTTAAGTGGCAATAAAAAGACAAAAAATCAGAGTTAGACAACTTCAAGTAAAAATTTGAATAATTTATCTATATTATTTCAAAAAAATGTAAAAATAGAATCTGTAGAAAATTTAATGTAGTTTCTAAACTACTAGACCTTTATTTAAAAAAATATATCTATTTGGAGAAAAATTGAAATTTTAATGCAGTAGTATTTAAATTTCAGGGTAAAAATAAGTAGGTATCTGTCTAACCACCCTAACCACAATAAAATGATAATATTTTTTTATAATCTTTTATATATAAGTAGAGGACTCATGTCCCAATGTGATGCATATTTTTTTATAATTATTTTCCAAGTAAATAATTAATTATGATTTTTTTATTACAAATTTTAAAAAATATAAAAGCTCATCTGTGTAACCACCTTAACTTGGTCAAAAATTCATGAAATTCAATTTTTTTTTTTAATCCTATAGTATGTGAAGCATAGAATGTGACGCATATTTCAGATTCAAAAAATTTGATACCGTTTGAAAGTTATAGATGTTTTTCAATCAACCTATCAATAAAGACTTTATTCATAATTCTAATAGAAAATGAATAATAATTATTCATTAAATTCAAAGTAAAGCATAATTTATATTGGTGAAAAGTTGAGAATCTCCTCTAAAAACCCTTTTCATTTTATCAATTTTGGGTAAAAAAAAAATCGTCAACCACATGGGCCATCATATGGCTTACATATCGCCACTTTTTGGCCCATCATGATCCCACACATACCCATTTGGCATGTGCCAAATTTGGCGAGTGCCAAATTTCTTTTTTGTCATTTGGCATGTGCCAAATGCCTTATTTTGGGTTTTTTTTTTCACATTTTTTCAATTTGCCACCTAAATTATGTCATAGATTGGTGCACTTACCCTTATATTTATGAGTTTCGACATATTTCACATTAAATATTACGAAGTTGACAATTGATTTTGGATTCATGAACATATTAAAGATGAAAATAAAATATGAGATTTAGGGTTTGATTAAGCAAGACAAGGGGCATGGGTGCCCTAATCCAGCCTTATTTATCTTTTTAAATGTTTGTACTAGGCATTCCAAAATTATAAGGTGAACCCAAGAAACAATTTTGATCAACAAGTAGTGGAGGTGAAGAAGATCTAGAAGAGAAGCCCAAAGATGTTGGAGATGGTAGTTCTTTGGCACAACTTTCAAGTTTTCAGATAAATGAATCTTTTCGGGTTTGTGAAGTGATTGGTTCACAAAGAATTGTTTCTCTAATTGATACCAGAGAAACTCACAACTTCACAGACGAGGGATTGGTGGAAAAGAGAGGTTTGCATATAGAAGAGTTTGAAGGCTTCAAGGTGATGGTAGCTAATGGCTTCACGATGTCTTGCAACTAGGTTACATGTCAAACTACTCTATTGGTAATGGAGAAATTCCATGCCATTAATAATGGGTGAAAACAATATGTTCTCTCAATTTTTGGTAGATGCATGAACCAAGTTTAGTAGTGGAAGAAAATAATATTGCATGATATAATATGAGAAAAGTGTTATTCATCTTGGAGATGTTTTTAACCAACTAAAATGAATTCCCAGATTTAATGCAATTTTTTGAAAATGACAATTAAATGGATAAATTATAAGCATAGTTATGAACATGCTTTTAGAAGGGAGCTAATCATAGTGTGAATTTGTCTAGGATGACAATTTATGATGTTGTAATGATTTATGGGGTTTGGTGCTTTAGTAGGGCTGCAAGCTTAGGGATAGTTGTTAATGATAGGATAATTGGTGCAAGGAACAAAGAAACATGGTAGCACCATGTGTTGCATGTATGAATGTGTATGGTAGTGTTGTCATTAATGTTGTTATGTTGATGTCAACATAGTTTAGGATGTTGTAGAGAAAGGAATCATGTGATTACAGGTGGTACATGTATGGTTGAGATACTGTAGAGATGTTGTAAGTACATGGAACTATCTTTATGGTGTTGCACATATGTGTAGATATGATGAGTTATCAAGTGTTTTTGAGAAAATTAATAAACAATGAAGATAGAGTTGTGTGTGTGTTTTGAATGTGCTCTACATTTCTTCTATGTTGATCCTATACGTTTGCAGATTTGTAATGTTGTTTATGGGCATCTTTGGTTGATATATCTTGAGTTATGACTTCTGGTTTGATGAAGAGTGAAAGTTGTGTTCACTAGTTTGTGAACTCCTTTGGCAGAGTTGTTTGTCTATGAACTGAGAGAAATGTTTCTACTCTGCAATCCTCTATTGGTTTGTTTCAGGTCCTACGGATCTAGAAGAAGGTTGATAATGGTGTTATTAGTATTTTGAAAAAAATGCTCATGGTTTGGTACTTCAGAAGGCTTGTTCTAGAGTTACTATGTGTGTTCTCATAGTCTAGTTGGACTGATGGATATAGTTTTGTATATGAAGATTGTTGCAGTTGTTGCAGATGTTTTTGAAGGATTCTAAAAAGGTATTCCAGTATGTAGTGAAGTGTGTTATGTGATCCACATGTTATCATCTTGTTGTGAATGTGTGCACTTCAAAGTTCATTGGTGTTTTAATTAGGTTTGATCGACCTAGTGTCTACACGTTACATGAAGGATAAACACCAATTAAGGAAGTGCATGATTGATCCAAGATGTTGTTTGGGTCCTAGTTAAGTATGTATTTTGTCCACTCTCATTCTTATCCATCGTAGGAATGTTGAGTTGCCGACCTAGTTTGAATTTGTAAAATAAAGAATGTGTAGCTGACCTTGGAGAAAGTTTCTAAGGTTGAAGATGGTATTGAGCCAAGATATTATGAAGAGAGAAGCAAGTGACAAGTGTGTGAAACAAGTGTGAAAAATAGAGTGTGTGAAATTGAATCAAAGCATCAGTACTTTAATGTGTTTGACTCCAAAAAGCAGTGAGTTGATAGTGTCTACAATTCTTTGATTTAGGCTGCGAATGTGTGGAACTTGTTGTGGTGGATTTTCTATTATCTATCTTTGTTTGTAGGCAGCGAGCCTCCTTTTGGACAGTGAGTCCTATTTGTAGGCAGTGAGCATTGTATCGAGACAGTGAGTCCTTTCTAGGTAGTGAGCTCTCTGACAATGAGCCTTTGTATTCGATTTTGCATTACTATTATATTGTGAGTTAATCCTGACCGTGGTTTTTCCCTTATAGGGTTTTCCACGTAAATCTGATGTCTCTGGTATTTTCTTTTTGTTATCTACATTTCATGTTTATACTTAATAACATATTAAAGTGAATGTGGAGTTGATTAAGATTAGAAGAAAATGTAATTAGATACAACTGATTCACCACCCCCGCCCCCCTCTCAGTTGTCTTGTACAATTCAACACCATAGACCAAAGCTGCATGCTAGGACCATAAGGAAAAAAAAATGATGGGGTTAGAGAGTTAGGCTTGCATTATAGAGCCATAGAATATGCCAATTTACTTGGGCTAAAAGAAGCAGTCAAGCTGGCGAAATAAGAGTGCCTAGCCTATGAGGGATGTGGTTTATATGGAAAGATTGTTGGTGATGTGCATCTAAGATGATTCGATGATTAGTTGGTTTTTGAGTTAAAATCAAAGTGGATGAGTTAGGGACTTGGAGTTGGAAGAATACCTTCAAGGAATGACATCCATAGACTCAGGGAGTTTGAGGGATAAGTCATGGTGGTTAGTTGGCAATTTTTTGAGTAGAGCATTAGATGTAAGAGGTGATTTAATGAAGTGATGTTGCTATTAAGATTGTGATGTTGCACATGTAATTAGGCTTGGGGAATGTATATTGACAAAGTTGTATACAACTAGAATTGCAGAACAAAAGACTATTAACGAACTAAAGATGAAGGATGTAACTCGAGGGAATTGAAGATAAGAGTGACTGAGATATAATACTACTGAGTCCTCGAAGTAAAGTGAAGCTTACATAACTAGGTTGGTGTTAGGGTGGTCTTCCAATGTGTGATCTTTTTGTATGATGCAAGGACAAGGTCATAACTTATGGAGAAGATTAGAAGTTTGGAGTTTGAGTACAAGGGCACGAGCCAAAAGGTATGGACAATGCGCATAGCAGCACTCGCGAGAAGCGTAGCTTGGGGTTTGTGAAAGATCGTATCCACAATGGGGAATGCGAGTAGAGATCGCCAATGCCAGAAGAGTGGGGCAGGGGGCGCCGGGTACCAGCCCGTGACATATATGATGGTTTGTCATTGCTACCTTTATTAGGTGTTGCCGAAATTTTTAAGTCAGCGTTGTTTCGTTTTCTGTAAAGAAGATTGATTTGGATAGAAAATACATTTCATGAGGTATAAGTAAAAAGTACTCTCTATGCCGCTCCCAGAATGCTCATTTGACAGTATTTAATTTTTTAATCAATTAATAAATACTGTCAAACGTGCATTCTGGGGCCGTATAGACGTTTCCCAGGTAGAAGATAAGATTGAAAGAATATGCATACTTTACTGTTTTGAGAGTGATGGTGTCATAAATAAATATTCCATTGTAATGAATTCACTGTTTAGCCGAATTGCTATCTCTATTTTAAAATGAATTGAGACTTATTAGCCTGGCAATCTGCTTATCGATTACAATTCCAAAGATATACAATTCTGTAACAAAAATTATGCAACTTTAGAGTTCTCAGGTTATTAATGTAGAGTAGAAAATAAGGGGTATTTTGTTTCTAAAGTAGGATCACAAACTAGTATATATGGTCAATAAACGTATCATGTAATTGATTTACGGAGATACAGTCATCATGGCAGGAATGTATTCGAGAAGCAACTCCATCTCTCACCCTCTACAACCTAATTTATCTGCCCAAAGTTATTTTTGGCTTTGATGACAGTTTGTTAGATACATTTCACTGGCCAAGTGTTATCTTGGCCTTTCATAGCCGAGCCATTCTCGCATGACAAAACAATCTTCTTTTGCAGAGCTTCCACGGCTAATGTACTTCTAGTCACCTGTATCAAATCAACCACAATAATAATTTAGCATAATCTGCGTTGCCTGAGTTGCATTTGTCTTAACACAAGCTACACACATAAGTCGGGCAAGAAAATGTAAAAGCTAAAGAAAGTTGAAACTCACTTGGAGGTGAAGAATGTGACAGACCGTATCGTAAGAAACATATTTAGAAGCGTTGAGTACCTCAAGTCCCTCTTCTTCCATCACCACCAATAGCCTGGACAACTCAAGTGCAGCTTTGCAAGCATAGACTGTAATCAACAGCTCTGAGTGACTAGAAGTTGCACAGTTTAGTGTAACGACGGGAGGAGGGCACATTAAACCACCATGTGAATGCGAATGCCCTGTACGTGCTTTTGACTTTGGGGTAGACACAGAGCTCTCAGAAATTCGTTTACTAGATGTTAATTTATCACGTTGTCGACGTAGTATCTGGATTTCACTGCGCAGCTCAGGGATGTACTTTAGAACTGCACTAACGGTATTTGGGATGCTCAGCCTTCTCTGCAGAGATCAATTAATGAGCATTAGATGTAGAGCATGGCATACGGCAAATTCATCATCGTAGCAATTTATCAAAAGAAAATTCATCATCATGGAAAATTTATCATCAAATAAAATTCATCATCAACAATTCACCTTGACAAAAAATTAATCGCATTAATATTTTCCTAGAGCCGTAGAGCATAATACTTTATAAAAAAAGATATTGGCTTGAAGATGATTAGATAGTTATGAATGGTCAGCCTGTTGTAATCAATTGATCAAGTGTTCAATTATATCATTAATAGAAATCTTATATTTCATTTTTATTCTCTCAACTGATTCTTACTATATTTTTGAGATCATGCCAATGAAAAAAAATAATAATAAGAAAAGTTATATTAATGATTGGGACTCTTCTATGAACATTCTAGATCTTATTAATATATAAGATAAATGGGATGACCAGATCCTCCTCCTCCCATTATTACTGTTCTTATCACTTAACAACTTTATTTTATGATTTTATGTTTCACTATTGTCTCATTTAAACTCCAACAATAGGAAAGGAAAGGAAAGGTCCTTTAGAGTCCACGATACTAGGTGATCTGTTTTTGTGTCTACAGATGACTTAAAGTATATGGGACTCCTCGTACTTCCAATATGAAGAAGACACTTAATTCATGCTCCACAATACCGTACTCTCCATATGATTATGTCCAATATTTTTTTTTAATATATATAACAATGTTTTATAAATAATAATATAAATACAATGGCTTTGATAAATAAGTATTTGACTTTAATGAATCAAAATTTCAATGTGAAATCAACAAATATTATTATTATCATTATTTATGAAAAACTCTAAAACTAATATTACTTTTTAAACAACTGATTCTCTGGGCTCTAAGCTCGTTCTTCCAGAGAAACAGAGACATATAACCAATCATGAATTTTGCAATGATAAAGAACAATACCTTGGGATTTGAGCTGGGTAGCAATGCTTGGAGGCGAGAGTAAAGTGCATTTAACTTCTTCCTTCTTTGTCGTTCGTTAGCGTTGTGAGACAGCTTCTTCAGGCAAGGCTTAGTATAAGCATTATGCACTAATTCGTCTTTGCTACATGTCTGCTCTGAGTCCAAAGGTAGAGTCAGAGTGTGTTCTTGAAGAAGTTGGTCATTGTGATGTTCTACCATTCCGAATCCAGTGGTGAACTCCATATCCAAAAGATTTTCAAACTCACCATGCTGATCAAATTGCTCGTTCAGGGGACTTAAAATGGGATTATTTTGCAGCTGAGCCATAAACGAAGGATCCATACTACAGATATCTGTAGAATTCCCAGAGGATGGATAGCAAAAAGATTGAAATTTACTCATGATTACTATGGTTATAGACTTATATAGACAAGGAAGGACAATAAAAAGATGAAGAGTGAATTGAAAGTAAGCTACCGAATCTAGCGAATATGACAGAGTTAAATAGATGGTTGGTTATAAGATCGAGTGTCAACTTCATTGTACTGTTTGAGAATCGAGACGTTTATTCCTCTGAATATCCCCGTTCACACTGGTCCTTCTGAGTCATATGATCCCAGTCAGCAGCCATACTAGAGTTTCTGGAAACGTGTACAGCCATGTCATTGTTTTTCAACAGTTTACAATGATTTAGTGAGCTTGCGTGTGGTGGGAGGAGAAAGACACGCACTCGTGGCATTCTAGTCACAATTTGCTCGTGGGTATCTTCACATCAACACAAGCATATTTTTAATTGCAAGAATCATAATGTAGGCCACCCGTCCTACCTCTCAGGGATCGCCATCGTTGAGTTTAACCAATATTTCGAGTATAAAACTAAGGTATCTGTAAAGACAAATCAAGTTTTTGTTTTAATAGATTTTGAAAATGATTATAAGCAGCTGCTTATGTCATAAGACATGATTATCACCTTGAGATTCCTCTGCTAAATGCCAACCAGTAGCCTACCCAGCATGCTGATCATGTAATCTGATTGGATGGATGGTTACAGCTCTACCATTAGCTTTATAAGACCATCTGAATATTATAATTATAGGAGAAGGGTTTATATATCTCAGGGAGAAGATGACCGATGAGGAAGGGTTCGTATAGATGTTTATGAATAAATATTAATAATAATATGTATATATATAGTTAATGTGTTGGTTGTTTACTATAAATAGATATATAAATATGTTGGTTGTTTACTATAAATAGATAGATAGATATAGTGGCTATTTAAAATCAACTCTTTAATTATGTCAATTTGGTAATCATCATTATATTTTAAATTATCAAATTTAAAATTATATTTTTTTAAAGACTGTAACATTTAATTTATACAATATAATTAAGAAATTTAAAGAAGACTTTTGTTTTTGTTTTTTATATTGGAAGATGCAAATAGAAATAATTAAACAAGTAGATAAAAAGAATTGACAACGTGGAGGAAGTGGTGAGGACAATATAAATGGTGGATTTGAATACAATTAAAATGGGTTGTATGATGAAAAATATATTCATCTAATAAATAATTGGTTGGATTCCTATCAAAATGTTAGTCATAGCTCTAAGTTTCAACATGCTTTGACAAGTGTGTATTTGTCCCTTTCTTCTCCAACTACAAATCACAGTGCTTGTGCTGTGAAGGAAGAGGTGGAGGACATAATAGAGCAATAAAACATAACATAATAGAACAAAACAAAGCAAAAAATAGAGACAATCTCCAAATATTTCAAAATTCATAAAATTCATTACATTCATAGATCACATTACATATTAACAATATTCTGGTTGTTTCTACTAACTATAGTTGTAGAAGTGTTGGTTGCACTACCTTTTTAATTTCATTCATCTATTAACAAAAAGACTCTCTAGAACCTACGTATGGCCCCAACAAAGGAGGGAAAATAAAAAATTTAATTGCATTTATTATAGTTAGCTGGGAAATCTTTCCAAAAGATTTTACATTGAAATTTTCATTTAAATTGTCCTCCACTTGGAATTTGAAAAATATTGCTTAAATAGATAGAGTTGGAGAAATGAAACTTTCCATATGTGAGTAGATTTGGAAAATATGTTGGGGGTAGGGAAAATAAAAATTAAATGGTGGAGGAATTAAAGAAGGGTAGTTGGGATTATTTCCAATGCCCCCTCTTAATCACAATTTCTACCATCTATGATGCCCAATTTGTCTCTTTGATAAACAAAACTTTCCTTCCTAATGGCTTTGTGAAGATATCTGCATACTATTCTTTAGACTTGCAATCCTCCAAAATAGTTTCTCCATCATTGATTAGTTCTCTTATGAAATGATACCTTGTATCAATGTGTTTGCTTCTTTTATGAAAAATCACATTATTAGATAGTGCAATTGCTGAGTTGCTATCACAAAATATTTTAGCTGCTCCTTCTTGTTCATGCCTTAAATATTTTAACACTCTTCTCATCCAAATGGATTGACATGTTGCCTTTGTTGCTGATGCATACTCACCTTCAACTATAGATAGAGAAACAATTGGCTATTTCTTAGAGGCCCATAAAATGACTCCTAAACCCAAAATGAAATACATAGCCTGATGTGCTCTTTCTACCATCTAAACCTTTTGAACAATTGATGTTTGTTTAGAAATATGTCTAATATCATCTATTAATTAGGCTAATCCCTCCATCTAAGGCTACGCACTAGCATTTAAGGCAACTTTTAAGGAATGTTTTCTAGAGAAGATTTCAGGAGATTTGGGATGATTTTGCATTGACCGCACATTTAATCTCACACACTTTGTGGGTAGTAAATTTATTATTATTATATTACTCCTTGTTGTCCAGCGTTAGTTTTAGTTTTATTACTATTTTTGTGGTCTTTTTGCGTTATGCAACAAGGAAGGAAAAGAGCAACACAACTCTACAAAAACTATAGAAAGAACATGAAGGTTGAAGAAGGGAATCGAAGCTCTGTGTTTTTTGTCTAGATTAATGAAAAATAAATTAGATTGTTGTCTATTTTCTACTATGTTAATTGTGTGTGTTATGAGTAGCTTTTAATTGCATTTGAATGCATTTCTTTTACTGTTGTGTATGATTATATTTGTTGCTCTATTTTTCATTTCAATTCCTATGCCCTTATTCCCACATCTAGTATCATAGCCATTGGTTTAAAATTTTAGTCTCTTTCTCTAGGTCTTCTCTTATTTGTTGTTTGATAGCCATCAATGGCTTCCACAACTTCAACGTCTGGTGCTTCCTTGTCTAGCCTACAAACCCCTCTTTTCACATGCAAAAATTATGAATATTGGTCATTGACCATGAAATCCCTATTTAGGTCTCAAGATGTTTGGAAAATTGTTGAGAATGGTTATGCAGAGTTAGCAGACCAAGCAACTTACAATGCAATCACCCAAGCAGAGAATGATCTCTTGAAAGAGCAGAGAAAGAAGGATGGAAAAACCCTCTTTTACATTCATCAAGAAATGCACGAATGCATATTACCAAGAGTTGCAATAACAACATAAGCAAAGGAGGCACGAAACACACTGCAAAAAACCTATCAAGGTAAGGACAAAGCTAAAGTTGCAAAACTCCAATTACTTAGAAGAGAATTTGAGAATATATGTATGAAAGATTCAGTCTATGGGGTTATTTTTACTTGTGTTGTTGGGCTAGTAAATCAAATAAAATCACATGGGAAACATTAGAAGAGACAAGAATAGTTGAGAAAATGTTAAGGGTTTTTCCTACTAAGTTTGATCCTTTAGTTGTTGCCATAGAGGAAACTAAGGATTTAACCCAGTTGACAATGGATGAATTGCATGCATCCCTAATAAATCATGAATATAGGTTGAAAAAATCACATAGATCCATTGATAATGCTTTCTCATCTCAGGCTTCAATAAGTCATGGAAGAGGTAGAGGTAGATTCACTTCTAGGGGTAGAGGAATAAACTCATTTAGAGGACGTATCAACAGTCCTACAAATCAAGGTGGAAGAGGAAATAACAATGGACACTCCCATAGTCATTCAACTGGTCAAAGACAAGACAAGTCAAATGTTCAATTTCATTACTGCAAGAAATATGGTCATTATGCTTCTGAGTGTAGGAAGAAACAACATGATCAAGGAAGACAAAATCAAAAGCCCTCAAAAAATTCTACAATTTTTTTTATGTTTACTGCAAGCGCAAAGATTGCTGAAGCAATCTACAAAATCACCAGTTGAATGCAATATGGTTCAAGAGAATCCAAATGATATTTGGTATTTAGATTTTGGTTGTATAAATCACATGTTTGGAAATTTAGAGTTATTTTCTAGCTTGGACAAATCAATTACTTTAAATATCACTCTTGGGAACAATAATCATGTGAATGCTATGAGAAAAGGAAATGTTCACATTCTAACTAAAAAGGGGGAGCAAAAAGTCATTCATGACATTTTTTATGTTTCTGGTCTGAAACATAATCTTATGAGTATTGGTCAATTGGTGCAAAAAGGATACAAAGTTTATATGAAAAATAATGCATTTGTTATTCTTGATAAATATCCTAGTACTTAGCTAATGATAGAGATACAAACAAAAAAAAATAGAATGTTTCCATTAAGATTGACACTTGACATCAAAAGAAATGCAATTGAAGCTTATCATATGGCGGTAAATACACAAACTGGAGCAACATTTAAGACTGAAAATTCTCAAGATGCCTCTCTGATTTTCTTCGAAAAAGAACAAAGTTGTAAAATTGCTCCGGAAGGTTGCTTCGAAAAAGAATAAGGCTGGTCCAAAAAAAAAACAAGGTAGCTTCGGAAAGGTTGAAACTAAAACTAAAGAAGAACAAAAGGATAATGTAATTGTTAAAACAACTTTTCAGCCAGTTGTGAAGAATGAATCATGGTTATGGAATTTGAGATTTGGCTATTTAAACTTTGGAGGTCTAAATTTTTTGCATACAAAGAATATGGTTAAGGGGTTGCCATTGATTAAAAAACCAGTAAGAGTATGTGAAGCTTGAATATTGGGTAAACAACATAGAGAGACCTTCTCTGTTGGAAAATAAAAAAGAGAATGTAAACCACTTGAGATTGTTCACTCTGATATATGTGGACCAATGCAAACTCCTTCCATTGGAGGATGCACATATTTTCTAACTTTTACTGATGATTATACACATAATACATGGGTTTAATTTTTGAGGCATGAGTATGATGCATTTGAAGTCTTTCAATAGTTCAAGGCTCTTGTAGATAAGCAAAGTTACCTTACCACATCAAGATATTAAGAACTGATAGAGGTGATGAGTATAGTTCTAATGATTTTCTGAATTATTGTAGACAATGTGGAATTCACAAACAGTTTATAGCTCATTACACACCTCAACAAAATGGTGTGGCTGAAAGAAGAAATCAAACCATCATGGATATGGCAAGGAGTATGTTGAAATCAGAACATTTACCAAATGAATATTGGGCTGAAGCAGTAGCAACTATTGTTTATATTTTAAATAGATGTCCAACTACAAGTGTAAGGAATATGATTCCTCAAGAGGCTTGGAGTGGTAGAAAGAACAATGTTTCTCACTTCAAATTATTTAGATGTGTTTCATATGCTCATGTGCCTAAATATCTGGGAAGAAAATTGGATAAAAGAGGCGAGAAATGTATTTTTGTTGGGTGTTTAGAAGATACAAAATCTTACAAGTTGTTTAATCCAATCACAAGAAAATTTATAATCAAAAGAGATGTAAAATTTGTGGAGAACAAAGCTTGGAATGGAAGTGTAGAAAAAATAACAAGTGTAGCAGCATATGATCCACATGATGTTATGGCTGATTCGAAGTGTTAAAAACAACAAGGTATTCCTCAAGCAATACCTCCTTCCACTCCCAAGCATGCAACATAAGTTGTAGCACAAGCTAGACCTTCTTCTATAACAAAAATTTCAAGAAATCGGAATATTTCTTCCACACAACAAACTCAACAAAGAACTCTAGCCATAACATCATCTGGAAGTCCATCAAACTTAGTTGATAGAAGCACCTCATCGGATCCTACATTGGCAAGTTTATTGCAACAAAAAACAAGGAGTTTAAGAGATATATATGAAGTTGATTTTAGTGTTGAAACATCAAATTCATTTTTAGTTTTTGCTTTATTTTCTGAATTTTTTGATCCAATGTTCTTTGATGAAGCAATTAAGGATGAAGCATGGGTTGAAGCTATGGATGATGAAAAATACTTGGGAGTTGGTGGATCGCCCACAAGGAAAGGATGCCATAAGTGTTAAGTGGATTTACAAAACTATGTATGGCATGGATGGAAATGTGTTGAAGCATAAGGCAAGGTTAGTTGCTAGAGGTTTCACTCAACAACTTGGTATTGACTACAATGAAACATCTGCTCTAGTAGTTCGCTTGGATATGGTAAGAAGTATTTTAGCCATTGCAGTTCAAAAGAAGTGGCAAGTTTTTGAAATGGATGTAAAATCTACATTTTTAAATGGTTTGATTGAAGAATAAGTTTATGTTGAGCAACTAGAAGGATATGAAATTGTAGGTCAAGAAGATAAGGTATACAAGCTGAAAAAGGTGCTTTATGGACTCAAGCAAGCTCCTAGAGCATGGTACAGTTGAATTGATTCTTACTTGATTAAGAATGGTTTTAGTAGGTGCAGTAGTGAGCCTACTTTAAAATATCAAAATGGATGAACAAGGTAAAACTTTGATAGTTTGTCTCTATGTTTATGACTTGATATTTATGGGAGACCTTTCTATAAGTTCTTTTAAGGCTGCTATGATGAAGAGTTTGAGATGATTGATCTTGGTCTAATGAAATATTTTTTGGGAATAGAAGTTAAGCAATCAGTAGATGGTATTTTTATTTCTCAGTCAAAATATGCAAGTGACGTATTGAAAATATTTATTATGCTGAATTGTATACCAACCCCTACTCCATTTATGATAGGACTAAATTTAAGCAAGGATCATGACGGTTCATTAGTTGATCCTAGATTGTTCAAAATTTTGGTTGGTATTCTCATGTATTTGGCTGCCACATGACTTGACATCATGTATGATGTGAGTCTTATCTCAAGGTTCATGGAGTCTCCAAAAGACTCTCAGTGGCAAGCTAGAAAAATAATTTTGAGGTATGTATATGGAACTAAAAGCTATGGAATTTTGTATTCACTTGTAGATGACTTCAAAATTATTAGATACACATACAATGATTGTGCTGGTAGAATAGATGATAGAAAAATTACTTCTAGTTATTCCTTTCATTTTGGATCTAGTGTTATTTCTTGGGCTTCAAAGAAACAACCTATTGTTACACTCTCTTCAATAGAAGCGGAGTATGTGGTGGCCACAACAACAACATGTCAAGCTATATGGATAAGGAGAATTTTGGTTGGTTTGATGCATAAACAAGATGAAACAACAAATATTTACTGTGATAATAACTCAACCATTGCATTGTCTAAAAAACGTAATTTTCATAAAAGAAGCAAGTACATAGATACTAGATATCATTTTATAAGAGAGTTAGTGAATAACAACTTCTTCTTTTTTTAAAGTTTTGTAGATCAAAAGATCAATTTGCTAATATTTTTACTACATTGGAAAAAGATGTATTTGAATACTTGAGAAGTTGTTTGGGTGTTTGCGCTAAAGATGAATGCTACAAAAATTTATGTGCTAGTGTGGATGCGCTAGAAAATTTTGAACAAAATGTAGGAATAGAAGGGAGATGCTCTGGAACCTTTCTGACAGAAGGCAAAAGATAGAAGGAAAATTCTCTTGAACCTTTCAGATAGAAGGCAGATGCTCTGGAACCTTTCAAAAAAGGCAAAAGATAAAAGGTAGATGCTTCGAAACTTTTTAGAAAGAAGATGGTTGCATTGGAATCTTTTGAAAAACATGTTAGGCATGAAGATGGATGCTTTGAAAGTTTTTTGAGAAGAATGTCAGCTAGTTGAGATTAAGGGGGAGTTTTAGAAATACATGTCTAATATCAAATATTAATTAGGCTAATTCCTCTAGCTAAGGCTATGTACTATCATTTAAGGAATGTTTTCTAGAGAAGATTTTGGGAGATCTGGAATGATTTTGCATTAACTACACATTTACTCTCACACACTTTGTGGGTAGTAGATTTATTATTATTTTATTACTCCTTGTTGTCCATCGTTAGTTTTAGTTTTATTGCTATTTTTGTGTCTTTTTTCTTTATGCAACAAGGAAGGAAGAGAGAAACACAACTCTATAAAAACTAGCAAGAACAAGAAGGTTGAAGAAGGGCATCAAAGCTCTATGTATTTTGTCCAAATTAATGAAATATAAATCAGATTATTCTCTATTGTCTACTGTGTAAATTGTGTGTGTTATGAGCAACTTTTAATTGCATTTGAATGTGTTTCTTCTACTCTTGTGTATGGTTCTATTTTCTACTCTATTTTTCATTTTAATTCCTATGCTCCTATTCCCACAGTATGTGCATCCAACTAACTTGATATCATTTGGTGTACTATATAAAATGCCATATTCCTTTGTTCCATTCACATACCTTATGATTCTTTTAGCTACCAACCAATGTGCCTCTTTTGGAGTCTCCATAAACCTTGAAATTAAACTCACTGCATACATTACATAAATTCTTGTTGTAGCCAAATACATTAAAATTCCAACCATTCTTTTCTATAGGGTTGGAATGAAATTATTGTCGCAATCATCTTTACTTAATTTCAGACCTATGGCTATTGGTGTTGGACTAGACTTTTTTTTTTTCATTTTAAACCTCTTCAAGATTTTATTTTCATACTTTGTTTGACAAATAAAAATACCATTATTCTTTTGTTGCACTTCTATGCCTAGGAAGTATCTTAATAGCCTAAATCAATCATCTCAGATTCATTTTTCATAGTCTCTTTGAAATTAATGATGAGAATATCATCATTCCTCATGAATATTAATTCATCTACATACAATACAATAATTAAGATCTTACCATCATTTTATTTGATGTAGAGAGTAGGCTCACCATCACTTTTGTTAAATCCATTGCTCAAAAAATATGTCAATTTTGTTGTATTAGGCCTATGGTGCTTTCTTCAAACCATAAAGTGCCTTTTCCAACCTATAAACTTATCTTCTTTCCATTAAACCTCATATCCAAGTGCTTTCTCTACATACACTTCCTCTTTCAATACACCATTTAAGAAAGTTGACTTCATATCTATTTGGTATAGCTTCCATTGGTGTTGGGATGTTATTGCCAAGATTTCCCTTAATATTTCCATTCTTGCAACATGAGAAAAAATTTCATCATAGTTTCTATCTAGTTGCTATTTATATCCCTTGACAACCAATCTTTCCTTGTGCCTTTTAATCCTTCCTTGTACATTACATTTAGTCTTTTAGACCTAGTTTACTCCTATGGCATCTTTTCCTTTTGGAAGAATCACTAACTCCCATGTTTCATTCTTTTAAACTAAGTCAATTTCTTCATCCATTGTATTTACCCAATTTTAATCTTTAATTACATCCTCAAAATAAATAGGATCATCAATATGTGAATATAGTGCAGAAAGAGAATTCAAACCTGCACTATTTTCATCTTCATTTTTCTCATAAATATCTCTTATACTTTTAAAATTATGTCTTCTTAAGCTTTCTAAGGTTGGATTTGATGTATCAATTGATGTTGAACTTATAGAACATGGAATCGATGACCTTGCACTATGAGTTCTTATTGTTGTTGGTGTTTGTTTTCCATTTGAAGGCATGTTTCCTTGAATGTGTGAGGTTGTCTTTGTTCTTATTGAAGGTGTCACTTGAGGACCACTTTTTTGAGCTTGAGTGGGAGTGGGTGGATTTACATTTGAAGGGATGCTTGTTGATATGATTTCTTCCCTATCTTCTTGTGGTATGCTTGTTGTTACATTCACTATTTTATCTAAGCTTTCATCCTATGCTTCCTCTTCTATGAACTACACATCCCTGCTAATTATTACCTTTTTGGTTATTTGATTGTAAAGTCTATATGCCTTTTATTATTCACTATATCCCATGAATATGTGTCTTTCTCGTTTGTTGTCTAATTTATTTCTCAACTCACTTGGGACACGTGCATGTGCCACACATCCAAATACTCTCATATGAAAAATATTATGTTTTCTTCCACTCCATTCTTCTTTCAAAATCATATTCTTTAGACTCTTGGTTGGAAATATATTCATTATATATAATACACATAAAACAACTTTAGCACAATACTCATTTGATAAATGTTTTTCCTTTAACACGCTCCTTGCCATCTCCATGATCTTGTTCTATTTTTCTTTCAACTACACCATTCTGTTGAGGTGTGTACCTTTTAGTAAATTGTTTATGAACACCATTATCTTTGCAAAATATTAGGAATTCATTTGAGATGTACTCATCACCTCTATTTGTTCTCAATTATTTAATGTAGTTCCCACTTTGCTTCTCCACAAGGGCCTTGAATTGGTGAAAGAAATCAGATGCTTCATCTTTATGCTTGAGGAAGTAGACCCATGTTTTACTTGTGTAATCATCAATGAATGTCATAAAATAATATTTTCCTCTAATTGAGGGTGTTTGCATATGAGCATGACACCAATATTAGTGGACAATATCTAATGGTGTTGCTACCCTCATTGAATTTCCTATTGGAAATGATTATTTATGTTGTCTGCCCAGAGTAAATCCTTCACACAATCTTGTTGGGTTTTCTATGAGTGGAAATCCCCTTACTATCTTTTTCCTATGCAATAGGGTTAAACCTCCAAAGTTTAGATGCCCAAATCTTAAATTCCATAACCAATTTTCATCCTTAATTTCTACTTGGAATATTGTTTGTGTGACTGCTACACCTTTTCCTTTATCCACAAGTTGTATTCAAGAAAATTCTACTTTCAAATCTGGTTGTATCCTAAGGGGTAACATTCTATTGTTTGTCATTTGGGATTTTACAATAAGTTGATTGCTTGTATATTTATCTAAGATTGTGCACTGTCCATTTTTAAAAATACTCTATAGCCCTTTTGAACGAGCTACCCAAAGACAAAATATACATCAAAGATAAAAAAAATCTCCCCCTTCTTGGTTAGAATGTCAAATTTTCCTTCCCCATTACTAAAAATTTGTTATCATTCCCTAATGTGACATCAGATTTTACATTTTCATCTAAACTAGAAAACAATTATTTATTCCTTATCATATGATTGTTGCATCATGAATCTAAAAACCACACATCCTTTCTTGTTCTTATGCAATATTATAGGCTAAAAATGTAGTACCTTAGTTTTAATTTTATTTTGTAAATTTTATTTTTTTTGCCTATTGTCATATTGTTTCTTTCTACATTAATTTAAATAATTCCCATATTTATTGAAATAATGACATTGGACTTGTACTTTATCATATCTTTGTGCTTGGGACTTATTTTTATTGAAACATTTGTTGATGCCTCTTCCACCTCTATATGAGTTTCTTCCTCTTCCTCTTGAATTTTATCTTCATTATATATACCATGGTTGATTGAGGCATGTGTTTTGAAAGAATGCTCTAATGATGAGTTTCTTGTCCTGCTCGGCCTATGCTCATGTGAAATGAGAGATGGATGGAGCTCATCAATATAAAATTGGGCGAGTTTCTTAATCTTCTATGGCCACAACAATGTACTCAAACCTTGTAAGTAGGCTTCTTAAAATATTCTCAACATATCTTATTTCTTCTAGTGTCTCACCATGAGACTTGATTTGATTAACTAGTGCAATAATTTGTGTAAAATATGAATCTATGTATTCAATCTCCTTCATGGCTATGGTCTCAAAGTCTCTTCTCAATATTTTTTAGTTTTGTTGTCTTTAGCTTAGCCATTTCCTGACATGTTGTTTGTAGAATACCCCATGCTTGTTTAGATTTTATTGTTGCTACAAATCTTGGCAATATTATCTCATTTATTGCTTGGAAAATATAAAAGAGAGCTTTAGAATCCTTCTTTTTTTTCTCTTAGAAAATCCTTTTCTACTTGTGTAACTGCATTATATGCTGCTACATCTACTAGTTATGGGTAACCATTTTCAACTACCTCCCATATATCTTGAGAGTAGAATTGTACCTTCATAGTGATTGATTAGTAATCATAATTATTTCCATTGAACTAGAGAATTTATGGGTTTTCCAAAATTTTGCTTAGAGTTTCCATTGATGACTCTAAATCATTGTGCTCAACAAACCTTAACTCCTTGAAAATAATTTTTGAAAACCTTTAGCTCTGATACCACATGAAGGAAGAGAAAAAGGACATAAAATAGATCAATAAAACAAAACATAGTAGAAAATAGAGATGATCTCCAAATATTTATATTTCACATATTTCAAAATTCATAAACTTCATAACATTCATCTAGATCACATTACATAATAAACCAATACCTATATTTTTTGCTCTTTCTTCTACTCAAAAGAATACCATAAATATGATCCTTTGTCCAAGATGTTGCTTGAAAAATATTCTAGTTGTTTCTATGAATTGTTTCTATAGAATGGTTGGCTGCATTGCCCTTTTCCTTTCATTCATCTATTAAAAAATGGACACTAGAACCTACATATGACCCCAACAAAGGAGGGAAAATAAAAAATTTAATTGCATTTAATTACAGCTAGCTGGGAAATCTTGCCAAAACATTTTACATTCAAATTTTCATTTAAACTATTTTGCACTTGGAATTTGAAAAATATTTCTTAAATAGATAGAGCCAGAGAAATGAAACTTCCCATGTGTGAGAAGATTTGGAAAATATGCTAGGTCAAGAAAAATAAAAATTATATGGTGGAGGAATTAAGGAGGGGTAGTTGGGATGTTTCTAAAACTTTGATTGGTCCTAGAGCATGGAACTATTTTAGAAATATTGTGTTTTAGGTCAACATTGTGTAGAGGTTTCTTATTTTCTACCTCTATCTTGAGAGTGTCACTAGGGAGTGGGTGATCCCACAAAGCTGGTTTACAATTTCTGAGAGGAACTAATTTTAGCTGAAATCACATATTTTTAGAAAATATAATTATTTAATCCTTTAAAATTTCCATTTTAAGGATTCCAATTGAAGAGGGTTTTATCAAAGCACCTTAGATCAAACCCCCTTGGATAAAACCTTGCTAGTTTTAATCATTACCTATAAACGAGTCTCCTTTACACCTATCAAAATGCTGATAAAAAATCACTTTTGATTTACCTTTTGGGAGATCAAATGAATTCATTTAAAAATTATTTCAAATGATTATGGTAGTCCTCAAAATGAGCTATCCCACAAATATAATTTTAATATGTTTTGGTTTTATTATGTATGTGTTTTTTTAGTTTTATTAAACATAGGTTTTTCACCAAAAATCAAGCTCTTTGTTTTGTACATGTGGAAAAATAGAAAATTATCAAAATAAATTTTTAAAAAATATGTTTGTGCTCGTATTGATGTCCTTGATCCATTAAAAAAATAAAATTGAATTTTGATACATACAAAAAAAGTTATGTTGTATACAGTCCGCCTATGTCTAAATTGCAATTGGTTTTACTTTGAAACTCTATTAAGGAAAAAATATTCAATAAAAAAATATGAGACCAAATGTAAGTGCTAGATATCATAGTTACAAATATAAATTCAAAAAAATTATAATTGTATCCTTCATACAAAAAAATTTATGTTGTATATGGTGAGCGTCACTTTTTTAAAATGTTGTTTTGTGAAAAAAACTAGTTTTCGTGGGAGATGGAAAAAGAAGTGCAATATTGTTCCAAAAAAATTGAAAAAATATTTTTAGAATCTACACACAAAATGTGATGAGACTTTAGTTTCCATCATCTTCAAATTCCTCACGGTTTAGCCGCTATAGGTGCCTGAATGTGAAGATTTAGTTGAAAATAATAATTTCAGTGTCCAATTTGGTGAAAAATTGTAAACCACTATTGTGGGATCACCCGAGTATGCTAATGTTTAAGTTCATGGTTATGGTGGGGAATATTAGATAGGGGGTTGGTTCCCTTAATTCTCTTTGCGATCTATCTATGATTTTTTTTTCCAACACTCATGTGGATAGTGATGTGGCATTTAAGTGTGGTGTTGGCATTGATGAGGTGGTTATTAGTGGCCTTGAAGCAATTAAAGTGTATATTTTTCTCTCCTCAATATCTTCATAGAGTTTATGATGTTCGGGTTAGATAAGACTCTGATATCTTTTTTGTTGGATATGAAGGAAGAGGATGCTAGTTTGTTCTTGCTAGGAAAAGGTGTGTTTTCCACTTTACATAATGTTGTAATTTAATATTTTATTGTCATGTAGTGCACCTAGGGGATCTAGGGATGCATTCCACATGGGTCAGTATTCTTGGGGCCATTTTATGTGTTGTATGTAACATTGTGATAAATATTTAATGTGGTGTCACATTAAGAGAATATTTTTAAATATTGATAAAAATTAGCATCAAAAAGTAAATGTGGCAGTTAATGGCTTTATAATTTCATGTATTTAGTCACATGGTTTTATGTAATGGGTTCTCACATGTTGAGTCCACTTTTTAGCCATTTAGTAGAAGTATTCTCCCTAATTTTTAAAATTCGACATATTTGGCCTTAAAATTTGAAGAACTTAGAGATAGAATCTTGAAAAACGTCATTGATCATAAAATGTAGTACTCAGAGTCTAGTTTCTAAATATGTAATTTATTTCAATACCCAAATGATACAAATTGACTTTTGATATGAATTTCTAAAAACTCGTGTTTAAAATTCACTTTTTTTTTACCATACCATGCACATGTATGTCATCCATATTTTGACCTAAATAATCATATTTTTCTAAATCCTTTTGGGAAAATATTTGTAACTCACTGAAGCACACTTTCCATATTTTTTTGTAATTTTTTATTGAATACTTAAAAAATATAAAAACTACAGGCCATATTTGGTGTTTTGGAAGATCGTTGTGTACGCCACACATAAGATGCCCCAAACTTATCATTTTTTTATTTTTTATAAATTGAAAAGATTTTTTTTAAGTATGCTTTTGTATAATTTGTATTTCAAGAAATTATGTTAATAAAAATTTATTAAAATACTAAAAAACCCTGACAATTCAAGTTTATGGACCTGTTTCATAAAAAATTAATTGAAAAATAGGAAAAATAATCCAACTGTAATTTTTTTTTACAAATTAATAATATACGCTATCTCATCTATAATGGGTTTTAATTTTGTAAAAATTTTGTACAAAAAATGTCTTCAAACATATGCCCAAAGTCACTATTTTTTGTGGCATTACTAGGACCTTCAACTTGTAGGTCAAACTAGGTCTAAAGCTTAGGTTCAAGTCCCCAAGCCTTTTTCCAAACTGAAAAAACAAAGAAAAAACCCAACCAAAAATTGAAATTTCAAAAAACAAGATCCCGTTTCATAATTTTTTTTATGATTTCAAGAAACAGGATCCCGTTTCATAAAAAAAAATTATGATCCTATTTCTTAAAATCATTAAAAATTTAATTTTTATTTTTTTGAAATAGGATGCTATTTTCTAAATGGGATCCTGTTTCTAGAAAACATAAAAAAATTATTTTTGTATGAACCAAGATCCCATTTTTGGCTTGGGGTCTCGAACCTAAATGAGATCCCATTTATTAAAATATGGGATCCCATTTTTGGATCGTATTTAATAAAAAACAGGATCTCGGTTATTAAAAAATGGGATCCCATTTTATTGAAGTAGATTTCATGTTTTTTTCTAAGGCAAAAACTTCCATGTTTTGCAGACTCATCTTCTTGCATTTACCCAATACCACTTGGTGATTTTGTGTGAGATTTTTTCTATAAAAGAAAGCACATGGATAGCTGTCTAAGGTTGGCTAGTTGAGAGCATATCTTGTTAACATTTGTGAGTTTTGAAGTGTGACATGAGATATGTGGTTGCATGCTTGTTCACATGGAGTGCTTGTAGAGGGATTAATGTTTCAAAGGTGTTCATGGATAATTATAAAGATGTGAACAATGGTGAAAAGTGGGGGATCTTATGGCCTAGGTCATAAAACACCACTCTTCTCCAATTTTCATTCAAGAATTTCCTAGGACCCCAAATTGGATTGACTATCAACCCAAAGGTGAGTCAAATCACAACAAGGAAGATCTAGGAGGGGTTCTTTTATGCTTTGAAAGGTTCACCACCAATCAAAATATTTGAAAAGACAAATTAGCATTCAACTCACAAAACTTAGTAATGCAAGCCAAATGAAGAATGCAAATGAAAAAATTAAGCAACTATAAGTTAGGATGTGTGTACTTGGGAAGTCTGAAAATGTGATGAGGATTCTGGAAATGCAAAAATGTTGTCGAAATATGCTAGGGAGGACTAAGACACCCTTACTACCTTGTCTTAGTGCTGATCTAAATTTTTGCAACTTCGAAATGTGATCTTGAGGTTCAATGTCTGCACTTCCTTCTTCTCAGATCTTAGGTTATGAAACTTCCAGATCTGGCTTGTAGGTGAGTTTCCATGAAGATGAAAACTTTGCTATGCAGCTTTGCAAATTTTCACTTCAAATGATCTTCAATTCTTCAACCTAAATCTACAAACACAAACATGCAAAAGAGGAAAAACATGTTGATTGTTAGTAAATGGGGGTTTGCCTTGGTCAAACCCCTTGTTGGTAATTAAACCTTGAAATGAAGTAAAATAAAGGAGGGAAATGATGAATGAACAAAGTGATATGTTGCAACTCACCAATACCTTGTTATGAAATATATAAACTTGTGTGAGGTGGATAGCTTGAATGTAGATCTTGAATCTAATAAATGCTTGATAGATCTTGACTTGAATTTATTTCTTGAATCAAAACCCTACATCACAAATGTTAGATCAAAAACACACATGATGCAAGAATATCCTTGATATGATGCTTGAATTTTTATGATGGCTCCAAATGCTTGATGAATTGTTCTTGATCGCATAAAATTGTCTTAGGAATGAATACTTGAATGCTTGAGGTGAAAATGAGTGAATGCACCTTGTATTTATACTTATCCATGCTTAATATCCCGAAATTGCATCACAACAAGGCGACACATGAAATCATTAATTAAATGAGGTTAAATCCCACCAAGATTTGAAATTAAATCTTGAAAATTACTTAAGGGGGACTAAGATGCACGAGGTGGCGTCTTAGTCCCAAGGCTTGAAACTTGGGGCACATACTCCAAAAAGGGGCCCATTTAAGGTGCATTTGAAAAGAGGGTCCCAAGATCTTTGGTGGAAAAATATGCCCTAGGTGGCATCTTAGTCTCGACCCAAAAATAATGGACACGTGCATGGCCATAATCATTAGATTACCATTTATCTTTTGATGTTTGTTGGGATTAGACATAAAATGATTTAATTTATTAGGCTTGTGGATGAAAAATAGGACCAATTAAGACATAATTAAAGATAAACAAAGCAAGGTGGGCCCAAACATGTGTGAAAATGGAAGGGTATGCATTTTCCTACTATACCCCCACTTTAGTGAGAGGATGAACTCGCTTCAAATTCACACTAAAGTAGCCAACCAAACAATCAAGAGGGGTTCAAATGTACAAATGCAAGTAATATAGGATGACAATAACCAAGAGGGTGGCTAAGCCCCTAGTATCAAGATCCTATGAGAAACCAACATAGGAACAAAGGGACACAATTGCGGATGATATATGAAGCCAAAACCAGATCGCAAACATACACCATCAAAGATAGAAAAAGAAAAAAGAAAAAAAAAAGGAAAAAAATGCTACATATCAAGCTTTGACTAGCCATCCAACGTGTTGTGGACCGAGTCTAGGCTACTTGTCCAAAAAGGTTTACAAGTGGAATATGCTATCAACTATGCAAACAAAACACATGCTCACAAGGGGCTAGTGAAGCCAATTGTCCACTAGGTGAGCCCCAAGAGGTCCATATCAGAGTCATACCCCCATGACCATGATAAGGACACAAATAAAATGCTCACTCACAAGGGCTAGTGAAGCTAGTTGTTCACTAGATGAGTGCCAAGGAACCATATCAAAGCCATACCTCCATGATTTTAATAAGGTACAAAAATGCAAGGCAACAAAAATGAGGGATATTCAAAGGGATTTTAATTAGTTCATGAAAGGTATCTTCTTAGGGAAAATTGTGCATAATGTCTCCATGAGAGGACAAGTCAAATAAATATCACGCTCTCAAAGGAAATCAAACACAATGAAACCACCAAGAAAAGGACACTTCGTAAGAAAAAAGAAAATCGCATAATGAAACATGAGTTTCTATGTATGCCCCCACTTTACAGTGGTTACTAACACCATTTTTGTGAGAATTTTTTTTAAAGTAGAAGAAGACATGAGAGCTTACTCAAAAATCCCTATGCCAAGTCATATGTTTCCAATAAGCTACGTCATGAGCAAGGAAGGGATTTCCCCCAAAATTTATAAACAAGTACATCACATGTGAGCCAACTTAAGGCATGACATCCACATCCCAAGCTTGCTCTTACATATACATGGAAGGTGATCAACTAGCCAGAAGAGGAAACGCCAAGTGGCATATGAGGACAAGGCTATCTAACCCATTTCCCCCACTTAGTGCAAGACAAGGATGAGCTGAAATGATTAATGAAAAACATGCTCATATAAAAATCAGTATCAAGTAGAGGAATTATGTGCTTCAACACAAGGGAGAGCACCGCATTCCTTAAGATGTTGAATTTTAGTACCCAAAGCCTTACATTCATTAGTAGCATGACCATGAACTATATGATATGCAAAAAATG
Source organism: Sequoiadendron giganteum (assembly GCA_007115665.2). Lineage (NCBI taxonomy): Eukaryota > Viridiplantae > Streptophyta > Pinopsida > Cupressales > Cupressaceae > Sequoiadendron > Sequoiadendron giganteum. The sequence goes on from CM021101.1 coordinate 205,390,538, forward strand.
AATGTTTGTAGTAAAATTTCTTTTGTGTTTTTGGAGGGAGAGATATCAAATGATCTTGAATAAGTCTTGAAAAGATACCCTCTTGATCAATGGTAGATATTGCTTCATTTTATGACAAATATATCTCTTTCTTAGTACAAGGTGTCATACCTACACAAGACTCTTTAGATTGCAATATTTTATTCTCTTCTTTAAAGGAAGGTGTAAAATCTACGGTATGCAAACCGTAAGTGTTTTGCATTATGACATTGATGTTAAGCGAGAATTTCTTTGTTTCTTGCAAATGATAACAATGAATACCACTAGTGGCTATCAATTCCCGGGATTCACTATTATTAAAGGTGACTTAGAAGAATATTTTGTAGAAGTCTTGTTATTGAGTGAAGGTTTGTTTGATGGTTTAATTTCTATCAAAGGTAAATAACCAAGACCATGGCTTTTTTCTTGCATGTGAGGCTCTATAGGGTTATAGATACCTTGTTCTCTAGCACCAAATCCTTTTCCACTATATCCAAGTTGTTTCATAAGCTCATAGTTCCTCTTCCATAAAGTTTTTTCATTTTTTTTGGATTTAGTGGTTGTTGATAGTCAATTTCTTCAAATTTTGTTGTGTGATTTTATTTTTCTTCTAAAGTGTTTGAGGTGGATTATTTCGAATGGTCTTCTAAATTTTGTGTTGACATTACTGCTTTTTCTTTACCTTTGTCAAAGTTCTTGTTTATGATCTTATATTCTCCAATGAATGTTGGTTCGAAACACAATAATCACACATCATCTAGTGAAATCATTGTGAAGGGTTTAGGAATCTATATTTTAGTTGTTCTTGCATGGGTTCTACTTGTGTAGTTGGTTTCAATGTATTTAAAGGATTATAGGTATGTGCAGGATCACGATGGGCCAAAAAGTGGCAATATGATGGGTATGTGGCTGACGACTTGGTTTTTACCCAGAATTGATGAAATGAAAAGGATTTTTAAATAATATTCTCAGCTTTCCACCAATATAAATTATGCTTAAATACTTTGAATTTAATAAGTAATTATTATTCATTTTCTATTTGAATTATGACTAAAGTCTGAATTTATAGACTGATTGAAAAACATCTATAGATTTCAAGCAGTAACACATTTTTTGAATCCAAAACATGCATCACATTCTATGCTTTGCATAATATAGCATTAAAAAAATAAAAATTGAATTTCATGAAGTTTTGACCAAGTTAAGGTGGTCAGACATACGAGTTTTTTATATTTTTTAAAAGTTGTAATAAAAAAATCATAATTAATTATTTACTTGTAAACAAATTACATAAAAATATGCATCACATTGCGACATGAGTCCTCTACTTATATATTAAATATTATAAAAATATATTATCATTTTATTGTAGTTAGGGTGGTCAGACACACACCTACTTCTTATTTTTTCCCTGAAATTTAAGTACTATTGCATTGAAATTTCAAATTTTCACAATATATATATATATTTTTAAAACAAACCTAGTAGTTTAGAAAATAAATTCAATTTTCTAGAGATTCTATTCTTACATATTTTTTAAATAATATAGATAACTTATTCAAATTTTTACATGAAGTTTCCTAACTCTGATTTTTTCTAATTTTCTTGCCACTTAAGGGCCTATTTTTTCCATGATGATCCTGCACATACCATTATCTTTGTTTTTCTCAATGTTCAAACAATTGTTTAGCTCAGGGTTAGCTTCAAGTGTGTAGACTTTTTTGTTGTAGACATACTTTATTTTATGATGAAGAGTGGAAGGCAACCCATTCATTGCATGAATCCAAGATTTTCCTAAAAGAAGATTATATGAAAGATCACAAGGAATAACATGGACCAGTGTTTCTAATGTGGGCTTTCCAACTTTAATAGCTAAAGTGATTACACCAAGTAATTTTTTTTGCACGTTATCAAGGCCATTAATAGATAAAGATGCGGGTAGGATTTTTGATTTATCAACACCAAGCTTATCCAAAAGGTTTTCACTACACACATTTAAGGCCGAGCCATTGTCAAAAAGGGTTCATTTTATCCCTATGCTATTGTATCAATGGGGTGATTCCATAATAGTGGTTTACAATTTTTGGCCAAACTAGACATTGAAATTATTATTTTTAATTAAATCTTCACATTCGAGCACCTATAGCGGCTAAACTATGAGAAATTTGAAGATGATGCAAACTAGAGTCTCATTACATTTTGTTTGTAGATTCTAAAAATAGTTTTTTGAAAAAATTTGGAATCAGATTGCACTTCTTTTTCCATTTCCCACAAAAACTATTTTTTTTTCAAAAAATTGATGCACATCGTATAACGAATGACATTTTTTTCATGAAAGATAAAATTCTAACTCTTTCGAATTTAGATTTGTAACTCTGATATCTAGTGCTTCCACTTGGTTAGATAGTTTTTTATTGAATATTTTTTCTTTAATCAAGTTTCAAAGTCAAACCATTTACAATTTAGACATAATGCGACCATATAACTTGTATTTTTTTTTGTATATATCGAAATTCAATTTTTTTGTTGGATGAAGGACTTCAATATCTGGTGCACTCATATTTTTCTATTTTATTTTTCATAATCTACTATTTTTCCACATGTGTAGAACAAAGACCTTCATTTTCGGTGAAAAACCTATATTTAATAAAAATAAAAAAATAAATACATAATAAAGCCAAAACATATCAAAATTATATTTGTTGGATAGCTCGTTCTGAGGACTACCTGATTCCAATTGGGTTTGTGAAGTCTCCACCATTTTCATGTTCAAACCAAGCTTCAAAGTGAAAAAATTTAAGTTTTTTTATGTCTGAGGGGGAGAATGAGGGATAAGGGGGGTTCGTACGAACCCATCGGGTATTGAGTAAACCACATCACATAATGAATTTTTATTGTGTTTTTGGGTAGGAAATTAGGGAATGGGTTTTCTCGAACTAGTAGGTTTGTATGAACCCCCAAAATCACATTTTTTTGCATGGGGTCATTATTTGTGAGTTTTCCTTCCTCATTGGAATTTTAAACCACTATTGTGGCTTCACCCTTTGAGCTATGATCATGAAAGAATCATGTTGTATTTTTAATTTCATGTGAGGGAGCTCACTTTGGTGGAAAATAATGAGCATTATTCCTTAAATCATAGGTGTTATGTCATTCATGTTTGCACTAGATCAAACCACAACTTGTTGCAAGGTTGATTGAAGCATAATGTGATAATTTGGTGAGTTCTAAATTAGGTCCCATAGGGATATCTTTGCAAGAGTATTCTTAAGTTGTTTAACAAGATCATACTCCTTCCCACTACATGAAGGTAAACGAGGAGGGTCGGGTAAGATAGGATTAGGAAATCGAAGGGATGTTGAAGTTATTTGTCTTGGTTGTGGATTGTTCTTAGTGTTATATGTATGAGCAACAGTATTGTAACTCAATTTTTGCGAAAAATTATTCTTAGGTGGTTCAAGTATGAGGATAGGTTTATTTTAAGTTTTTGATTTTTGAGAGGATGGAAAAATGATAACTTTAGGCTTGAGAGAGTATTCCAAGGGGTATCTAGTGTGCATAACCTTAGAAGACTTATCATTATTTTCATGATCTCTTAGAGAAGAGGAGTCTAATGTTACTTCATCATCTTCATGTAATGAATAACTATTGTGAATGTTCTCATTTTCTTCCATTGCTAAATCTTCCCTAGTGGGAGATTTTTTAGGAGAACTACAAACAACATATTCTTGACATTCAATGACTTCATCAAAAGTAGGGGAATGATCAATGATTAAATTGTCTTTCTTATCAATGATGTCATTATCTTTTTCAAGAATATTTTCCTCATGAATTTCATTGGTTGTATTTTCTATCACCAAGTCATCTTCCTCACGACTAGGAGAGATACTAGGAGAGGAACACATGTAATTATCATGATTATCTGTAATTTCATTCCTTTGTCCTATAATGTCTTCCAAAATAGGATAAGTAGGGGAAGGATCATAAAGAGGGTTGTCATAGATCTTACAATTTTGATCATCCAACACCAACATATCTTCACCTACGCTTTCATCACAAGAGGTGAAAATGTTGGGGAATGAATGTAGACTAGTTGAAGTTTCAATGGCCTCTTATTGTGTTATGTGTTCGTCATGATTATCTATGGTTGTTTCTTCTTTTTCATTGATGTATTGCCTAATAAGAGAGGTAGAAGGAGAGAAACAACTAGGATTCTCAAAAATCTCACTAATTGATTCTTCTAGCACCAAAAAATCTTCTTTCCTAGTAGGAGAGATATTAGAAGAAGAACAAATATGATCGTTAGGATTATCTAAGGTCTCTTTCAATAAAACACTCTCATAAGGAGGGGATATGAAATTTTTCTTAATGTGCATAGAAAGGTAAGGTACTAAAATTGTTTGACCAAAAATGAAAAGTAGTTTTAACCATCTCATGCAATGCTTTAATAATGTAAACAATGTGTATTCAAAGATGCAAAACACTTTTATCCAATGCATGCGAAAATTTAAGAATGAAAACAATGTAGATGTAGAAATGAAAAGAATTTTCATCAAACTTATACAAAGTTTTATGAATGTAAAAATTGTGTATGCAAAAGTGAAAAGTACGTTTATCCATGTTATACAAAGTTACAAAAACATTTGTAAACATTTTTTGATCTTCAAACATAAAACAAGGTAATTTTCTGGTTACGTGCTATGCATTAGATTAAAAATGAGATGTTGTAAATGTCATTTTGAATGTTGACAATGCAGTGAATGAAGATAAATTAAGCTATAAATTCACTAATTCTAATGAAACAACAAATTAGAAAACTAAAATAGGAAAGTAACTGTAGTAAATAGAAGCACATAAAAGCAGATTTAAACCCTAAAAAATACAACTTCAAACTCCACAAGGACTAAGATTCCAACAAGAGTGTATTGGTCCTACTAATAAAATTTGAAGGTTCCAAAAATTGGAATAGAATGCAATCAACTTAGACATAATTTTGAGGCAAAAACCTAGAGAAATACTAAGATGCCAAGAAGGGTGTTTTAGTCCCAATAAAGGTTTTTTGTAGAAAAAACAACAAAGTATGGATTTTTTTACAGTGTTCCCAAGTTTCCTGCTTAGGGACCTAATGTTTAGAAATATAAAACTATGCTAATGAATGCACAAAAAAGTGACTAATTAAAAGCAATTGAATGCAAGGTTGAATATAATTTTTTTCAATTCTGAATGGAATAACAATGTTCCTAAATGTAATTAGGAATGATTGACAATACACATTTTTTTTTTTTAATAAGATAAAATGATGCAAGAAAGAAAAAATGCAACCTATATGCACTTTTCACTAATGCATATATGAGAAACGCTAGATGCACTTGCAAGATGCAATTCAAGAATGAATGCAACCTAGATCTAGGACTTTAATGAAATCCAAATTATAAAATGAATTTTCTAAAAGGTTAGGTTCACCAAAATGAACAATGGTGAAAAGTGGGGGATCATATGGACTAGGTCATAGAAAGCCACTCTTCTCCAATTGTCATTTAAGAATATCCTAGGATCCCAAATTGGATTTACTATCAACCAAAAGGTGAGTCAATTCACAACAAGGAAGATAGGTAGGAGGGGTTATTTTAGGCTTTGAAGGGGTCACCACCAAGAAAAAGCTTGGAAAATCCAACTAAACATTCAACTCTAAAAACCTAGTAATGCAAGCCAAATGAAGAATGTGAATGAAAAAATTAAGCAACTATAAGTTAGGATGTGTGTGCCTGGGAAGTCTAGAAATGTGATGAGGATTTTGGAAATGAAAAAATGTTTTCAAAATATGCTGGGGAGGACTAAGACGACCTTACTATTGTCTTAGTCTTACCGCTATTTTTGGGGGAAATACAAAATCTTCGAATGTCAAAACATGAACTGAAAGAATCTCTACAAATTACACTTGAAGTACTAAGATTCCCTTACTTTTTTCTTAGCCCCACTAGTGTTTTTAGGGAAAATGCAAAATCTTTAGATGTCAGAACAAGATTCAAAAAATCTCTGTAAAATTAAACTTGGAGGACTAAGATGCCCTTATTGTTGTCTTAGTCCCTATCCGAATTTCTACAACTTCAAAATGTAATCCCGAGGTTCAATTTCTGCACTTCCTTCTCAAATCATAGGTTCTAAAACTTCTAGATCTGGCCTATAGGTGAGTTTCCATGAAGATGAAAAATTTGCTATGAAACTTTATAGCTTTGCAACTTTTCACTTCAAATGGTCTTCAAGTCTTCAACCTAAATCTACAAACACAAACATGCAAGAGAGGAAAAACTTGTTGATTGTTAGTAAATAGGGGTTGGCCTTGGTCAAACCCCTTGTTGGTAGTTAAACCTTGAAATGAAATGAAATAAAGGAGGGAAATTATGAATGAAAAAATTTCTATGTTGCAATTCACCAAACCCTTGTTATGAAATCTAGAAGCTTGTGTGAGGTGGCTAGCTTGAATTTAGATCTTGAATCCAATTAATTCTTGATATATCTTGACTTTAATTACTTTCTTGAATCAAAACCACACATCACAAATATTAGCTCAAAACACATACCTAATGCAAGAATATCGATGCTTGAATCTTGATGATGGATCCAAATGCTTGATGAATTTCTCTTGATCTCATAAAATTGCCTTAGGAATGAATACTTCAATGCTTTGGGTGAAATTGAGTGAATGAACCTTGTATTTATACTTATCCATGCTTAATATCTCAAAACTATGTCACAACAAGTTGACACATGAAATCATTAATTAAAGGAGACTAAATTCCATCAAGATTTGAAATTAAATCCTAAAAATTACTTAAGGGTGCCTACGATGCCCTAGGTGGTGTCTTATTCCCTGTTAGGTCTCAAAAACCCACGTTTTGAACCTTAAGAGGGTGTCAGTCTCTTAGTACTTTTTTGGCTAACAAACATGGTGAATATGATTGATAATGACTTGCTCTTTAGGCTTTGCTAAACCTAGGAGGGTGTACCTAAATGATAAGGAATATTTGAAGGTTTAAATATGGTCTCTAACTTGGGGAATCTACTCATAATGGCACATATGTGTGAATTAGATGCAATGCTAATGACTAGTTCCTACTCTAGATGTTTCAAGAATCAAGTGTATGAGTAAAGTTTGTATAAGATGTTCTAAGTATGACTAGTTCTTAATCCTATTGGGTGAATGGAGTCATGGAGTGGATGATGATGGAGATAGATATGTAAGGTAGGTGGATCTACTTCTCAGCTTAACTCTAACTTGTTGGGAACTTAGGATGTTTGCACCTTGTATAAAGGTGTAGGTTTGTCAATCACTATACTCTTCTTTATGAATCCCAGTGTTATTCTCCCAAATTATTGTGATATCATGAAAGGATTTTTAATTCTTAACTTGAGGGAAACCAATCAGAATAAATAATTGAAAAGGATTTTAATCCCTGACATGAACCAATTAAAATGAATTATCTGAAAGGAATTTAATTCACCCTAGCCATAACCCAATCAAGGCAATCACACAACAACAAAAAATGTGTCATGATAAATTGTATAAATTTCAGTAATTGATGAATACCATGTTGGAGACAACACAACAACATATAAGAATGAATATTAAAACAACAATTGAATAGTAGAAATATATCACCAATTTTGAACAATCTTCTTCGTTGATTATTCTTCAAAATTTATACACTAATAGTAGAAGTCTTTTGATGTATGAAAGCAAATGAGTGAAAGGTTATATGTGAATGGATGAGCCTATCTACTACTACTATTATTTCCTATCTATTGATTCTAATTATTTTGACTGATGATTTCATTTTATATATATACATTGCATCTTTTAGGGTTATGACTCTTTGCACATCCATTCATTAGAACTCTTCATTCAATTAATTATATTCAATAGATTAAAATATTTTTATTTTAATGTCCTTTGATTCTTGTGAATAATTTGAATAATTTTACCAATAACACATTATTCCTCTCGTGAAAACTTCACATCCATTCTTTCAAACATTAAATATATAATTTGGGTAAAAATAACTACCCACCTTTTAACTCCTATGCTTTTGCCTCTTCATAAAATTTAATTTTGATTTATTATCATTATTTTGCTGGAGATTTTTGCTTCACTTTCATCTGTATATATTTTCACCCAAATTTAAAAAATATCCTCTTAGGTGAAATTACAATTACTCACAGGAAAAATGTTTTATTTCATTTACCATCGGTGATATTTATGTCTTCTTAAAGTGATAAAATATTCACTACATATGATAATAATATTTTATCTCCTTCACCACAACTTCATAAATGAATTCACCGTTGGACTCTATTTTACCCTTCATTTTTTTGCCTTATCAGAGAGACTTACATTTTTGTCTTCCTGATATTGGTGTTTCTCTCTGATAAACTCTTCAAACTATATACTTGGTAAAAATATTTCACTTCTTAGTGAAAACAATTTGCAACATCTCTTATGCTTCCATCGGTAGTTATGTTCTTACTCGATAAACTTTGATCATATTTTGGGGCATCAGAGCATCAAAGAGACTTAAAGAACACTCTCTCCAAAATGCCATAGTCTTTTTGATATATTTTTTTATGCACATCGCTCTATTGGTGAGACTTTGTATTAAATTCCAATCATACGACTTGGTCTCTCTGATGAAATTCTTGAGTCAATTGCCCTTTTCGGGCCATTAGAGACTCACATCTTACTTACTCTGATAAGTCAAAGTCCTCTGATGAAATCCTCATTGCAACATTACATAGATATTAGGGTCTCATGCCTTGTCTTTCTGCAGTGATGTGAAAACATTGAGATTACCTGTTCCTTCTAAAAAGGCTCCCATAATTTCATTCATGGCATCTCTAGTGAATGCCATCCCATTCAAAAAACATATGCAGTTATTATAGTGGTATAAATTCATTAGTGAGAAGAGGCTTGTTGGGTATTTTACTTGCGTAGTGAAGAAAACATGAGATCCCCTGAGAATAATTTTGTTTCATCTGTTAGTGCCAGTGAGATTTTTGTTTTCCTTGTATGGAGTGTGTACATTACCTTTTACAAGAAAAATCAACCATGTGAACTTGATTTGCTCTTCATCAAGACCCATGAGAAAATTATTGGGCTTTATGTCTATTTGAAATAAATGATTGTTGTGCACATACTCAATCCCCCCTAATTAGATTCAATACCAAACCATCTTATCCTTGGTATTTCTCATTTTTCATTGTTGGTGTCTTGATAGTGTGTTCATCATTCATTACGTCTATTTGCAATCATTGGTCTTGTACCAGGCCCCTTGTATTTTGTGTGTTGACACTAACATCTCCCAAGATTTTTCTCTCATTTTCATTAGAATCGACATTGCAATTGAATATGTCACAACTTTATTCTATGTTGCAAGTTTCTTTGTATCTCGTGACAATGATAGTGAAAACCGAAGTTCAGTTTTATCCCATCAATCTTCTTTTACCATTTATATCTCTAATACTTTCCATGTTGTCTTGGTTGCTTCATCATTGTTCAACATGGTGCATCCTCCCATCTTTGTAGGGTAATAATCCAGAAAATGCAATGTCTATGAAGATCTTCGATTGTTTGTAGTCCAGTCCATCAAAATCTCACTTCAAGTCTTTGGTGTATGATAGTATGTAGGAGGAATTTTAGTTTCCATCATAAGGGGATCTTTTGCAGTTCACATAATAATTGAAGAAAGGTGGTAGGGCATGGGAGCTTCGAGAAGGTCATGTAATGGAGTGTGTTTACAATAAAAGAGGTTGAAACACTTTATTGCACTTGGTCTTGAGTGGTCTTGTTGTAATGGAAAACATCCTAGAGATTTTTGAGGGCACATGTGACACCAGGACTGTTCACTAGTGGCTGCAAATGATGTTGATTGAAAAAAAATGACCATCTTCTTTATCTGTCATAGCTTATCCTTTTCCTTGGCTAATTCGATTTCTCTTGGTTCTCACTCAATGCTCTTGTTTGAACAAGTTTTAGCTTTTCATGATTTTGCATAAGAATTTCCACGACCATTGTCTTTATTTATTTTTACAAATAATTCCTTAAGGTCATCATGACTCGTTTGCAACACACTTTTCATCTTATGTATTTTCTTTATTTCATTGGTGATTGTACTCAGTAGAATTTGATTTAGACTCTTCAAAATTGTGTCTTCATCATTTGCTAAAATCTAAGATACATTCCAAACTGAAGTGGGTGATCAACACAATTTGCCTCTTGCATTGTGACCAAAACCAACCAAGTAGCCTTCAAAACTACCTTGGAAAACTAATCAAAACTTCTCCTTGAGCCATGAAAATGCACCAACATGATGAGTTATAAGAGGAGATTAAGCTTGTCAAACGGTTGGGCATGAAGTCGCTAGGATTGAAAACTGTTAACAATCAAAGTAGCTCACTCAACCCTTTCTAAAAACTGCCGTTGTCAAACCCAATTGAAACTCACCAACTTGCTATTTTGTAAAATATCAAATGTGAAATGAGAAGCTGCAATCTTAGATATTAGTTCATTTAGCTCAAATAAACATGCGTGCAAATGGTTTTCCATTAATTCATCTCCTTCTTAAAATATCAGGCATCAAAGTTGACCTCCGTGACAACTTTCTGAAAGTGCAGATGTTAAAACTATGCAAAACCCATTTGGATTTGATTCTGAGAAAAATACCAAATGAGGAGCTGAGGTTTTGAAAATTGGCATGAAAGCACTTTAAGGTGGGAAGAATCTAAGACATGAATCGATTCATCATGAAAATCTTCCAATTGATAATTATTGTCCTCCAAAGCTACACGTTTTGACAAATTTTACTGTGTAGACAACAAACCTTCATAGAACCCTTCAACTCAGTATTTTGAAACCTTGTCAAAACTAAAGCTGAAATCAGGTGTACACATTCACATATTTTAGATAAACATGCTTGCAAGGTGATTTTGTGTGAAACTGAAAGAGATTGAAATTAAGATTTTTCAAAGTAGGCACTTGAGGTAGGTTTTACAAATGCATTTCTCAGTGTTGCAATGTAATTTTTTATTTTGGGAGTTTCAAAATTTGCATGAAATTTTAGGCTCCAACAGTCCCAAGGCTTGAAACTTGGGGCATAGACTCCAAAAAGGGGTCCATTTAAGGTGCATTTGAAAAGAGGGTGCCAAGACCTTTGGGGGACAAAGATGCCCTAGGTGGCATCTTAGTCCCAACCTAAAAGTCAGGGACACGCAACCAAAATCATTAGATTTTCATTTATCTTTTGATGTTTTTTAGGATTATCCATAAAACGATGTAATTTATTAGGCTTGTGGATGAAAAATAGGACCAATTAAGACATAAATACAGATAAACAAAGCATTGTGGGTCCAAACAAGTTTGAAAATGCAAGGGTGTGCATTTTCCTACACTACAAGATGTATTGTAATATTTATTGTTGAATAATATATAAGTGATGGATGATTTTGGAGCCTAGGTTTTTCCCTCTTTAGGGGTTTCTTAGGGTATATCTTGTGTCATTTTTTATGGTATGTTGCCTATTATTTTCTATATGAATTTTGAGTACCTTTTTGCATATAATTCTCTATTTGGGTTTTGTGGAAATTATTTTGGGTGGATGTATATTTCCTTTTATTTGGTATCAGAGTCATGGTTGTGATTTGTATAACCTTTGTTGGCGTAAATATGGTGTATAGTTGAATCTAGGCCTTAGATGTAAAGAGTGAAGGCATTGCAAGGTATGACATTTTTGTGTAGGTTGTTTTTCATAGATTTGGGGTTTTGAGGATGCAAATTTGTGGTTATAATTTGCATTTATGAGTTTATGAATCTTTGTTGGAAAAAAGGTTTCTTCTTGGTGTTCACCTTGAGGGTTTGTAGGGGAGGTGTTTTAGATGACCCCTTGGGACAAATAAACCTCACCATTGGATCCAAGAAGCTCAAGAAATGAAGATTGGCATAAAATTTAACCTACTTAAGGCACTATTTTTATTTTTCCCTTCTAGCCCTGTTGTACAATCAAACAACCTTCAATTTGTTTACAAAGGTACAAATTATTAAAATAAAAATAAAAATTCCAACATAATATTTTTATTAAAAAAATTAATTAAAATTTAAAATAAAACAAAATAAATATATATGTGGGGGGGGGGTTGTAGATCCTCTATACCCATAGTACCTCACAATATTGTAGAGTACTGACACTCCTATAGTATCATAGGGGTTGTGTGCCCTATGTAAACCAAAGTTAAATTCCATTGATTCAAACAAATTTAATTAACCAAATATAATCTTGATATCAGGTCCAGTTCCTATGGGTGGTGCCACTCGGGTGGTGTGGACACCACCGATGGGCCATTGATGGGCCACCACCCAATCACCCAAGGCCCACCCTATAGCCACCCACTAGTCTAGTTTTTCAACTTTATTCTAGGGGGCATACTTTCACTTTGGGTGTTGGATTTTCAAATTCTTATATAATTGTTGGAAAGGTGGTTCTAAGTAATAATATGTTATGATATCAATTGTTTCTTCCAAATATTTCTTTTTTGATAGAGAAATTCTTGTCGAAAGTTAGATGTTCTTTTCAGACTTGGAAAGGTCATAACTTGTGCATACATAGTCAAATTTTGGACTTCTTATATAGTCGACTGAAAACTTGTTTAGAGCACTACACACTAGATGAGGTTTGGAGATGTTTTGACATGATTTATTTCTATTATTTCTATCTGAGGTGTTTATAGGTACTTTTGAATATGGTGATTTTTTGAGCTTATGGATATTTAGATATTAGTAATTTAGTGTTTGAATCATTGTATACTCACATGTACATATTTGATTACTCTCATTTGGCATGGCTATCACTATATTGCTAGATTTATATGTTACATTGTTAGATATATGAGTTGTGCAGCATTGTTGGTTGTCTACACTTATAGGTTGAATATTTTCCTTGGATGTGGGTTGTATATGACCAAAATTGCTTTAGTTTTGATGTCTAATTATATTTGTGGCTTGGTTTAGTCATTTTTTTTGCTAGTTTGGTTTTCATGTTGAGATGGAGAAATGGTATTACCATGTATAGTCATGATGTGGAACCTACATATTTGACTATATGATGTACACGTGTCACAAATAATTTTTTTATTGGTATTTTTGGAGCTGATCATGGTGTCATGGATGTTCCTTGTGCCTTTGGCACTTTGGTATAGCATGATTGTTTATGTGGGTGATTTTTTGATGGCGTTGGATTGGTTCCTGTTTCATTGTGGTAGTGTATCTTATTGGTTTTAGGAACACAATTTTCTTTTTCTTTTTGGGAGATCTCGATGTTGTAGTTGATTTCTTTGATTGTGTGAGGGCCTTTATTTTATCTTAATTGATGAGGTAATTATCATGAGTCATGGATATCTTGATTACATGATTTAGTGGGAGCTTGTGAAAGTGATGGTTTGGTGGTGTTGTATCCTCTTGGTTTTGGATATTGTGGTTTGAATCTTCCCTTTGGGATATGTTGGTGTTGAGTTACTTGATTGCATTAGGACCATAGAGGATATTCATTTAGAGGATGGTTTTCATGACTCCATAGAAAGCTTAGTATCATGGTTCAATGGAATATTTTGATGATGATGTGGATTCACCATTTGATGGTGGATGATATGCTATGAAGGATATGGTTATCTTCATGTGGTTTGGAGATGTTCACATCCTGGTTAGTGCTAGAAGACTCTTTAGTCTTTGGTTGAGGTGTCATGATTTATCATTTGACATGCCAACCTTGATTAATATGATGGTTATGTTATTATGTCATGATGTACTCTTGATTACTATTTTAGAGTTTTGGCATGATACAAGTAATTGATACATGTTAATTAGATCATATGATCTTATTTTGAGGAGATACGAGATCATGATGTTATGATTGAGTTCCTAATTCACGATTAGGAGTTTAACTTTGATCTTGGTGGTTCTCTTTGTAGTGAGTACATTAATCATTTACTTGGTATATTCATGATGATTCTATGTTGTATTTGGAGTTTGGAATGGATTGATTGGTTACATATGCTCATGGATATTTGGAGAGATAGGTGAGGCTAGGAGATCTCTTATGATTAGAGACATTTGTTCAGATGATTAATCCTTGATGAGGTTTCAGTTGGAAGTTTGAGGAGCCTATACCTTGTTTGGAAATGAGTTCAACATGGGCCTATGAGGATATTGTTCTTAGATGAGTCATGATTAATTGGATATCTTGGAGGAGCATTCTCATTCCTCACTCTTGGTCTACTCACTAGTTTTTCATCTAAGAGTTATTTCCTATTAATATTTTAAGATACATTATATTTAATGATCTTTCTTTCCATACATATGGATATTGAGCTATTGTTTGCTACTTTTTGAGGGTTTATTTGAGGGATGTAACTAACATGTTTATCTCCTTATGCATTGTATGATTATTCATTGATTTTGAGTTTAAGATATTTTATTGGGATTAGTCCATTGGTTTGGGAATGGATTTGGTTTTATCTTCCTTTTATTTGAGATGCATTAATCTTGGTTAAGGTTAAATATGGATAATGCTATTCTCTTTGGAGTTTTATAGAGGGTATCATACTTATCACAACTTATCATTTGGAGGTGTGTGTAGAAGGACATGTTATAGGTTTTGATTTCACATTCTCTCTTTGGTCTTGTTCTACTTCTTGGATGCTTGTTTTCACATGACATTAGTTTATAGATCTTCTGTGGAGCTATGGTGATCACTATGTTTGTGGTCATGTTTTGTTCAATATTATTTGGTAATAGTCTTCCATTCCTTCCAAATTGTTTTAAACACATTGGAGCCAATTGGGGAGATAGGGTGAGTACTATTGAGAATATCATAGAAAGGGAGAGATTTCCATGTTTTACCTTATTTTGGGATTGAGCTCATTATATTTGGTCTTATAAGGACCTTCTAGGGTTCTTCCCCTTTCAAGGAACCTATTATCCATTTGGATACAAGGGAAATTCATTGCAACCTCAAATCCTCGATGCTTAGACCTCCTCTTGCCTTGGCTATGGTGCACCATTCCCACTTTACAAAGTGTATTTTCCTATTACCTTTCCCATACAACCATAAGAACCTCCTTATTTTCTTATAAACCACATTAATTTGATACCAACTAAAGAAACCAACCGAATAAAAATAGATGGTATATGAGGAAATAATCTTTTGGAAGATTTGAAGCCTTCCAACCAAGGACGGATACTACTTGTTCCATTTATCAATTTTCTTTTCAATATTTTATTTTACCCAAATCCACATTTCCTTCAAGTTGGGTTTAATGAAAAATGGGATTCCAAGGTACCTTACAAGATTTTGAAGTCCACCCCACTATAGGTTGAATTTCATTAGCCATTTTGGGGGGGTTTTTGACCAACCAAGCATGCAAGATTTGGAAAATACAATCTTAGCACTTGAAGCTTGACTAAAGATGTTAATTTTGTCCATTAGTTTAACCATGTTTTCCTCATCCATTTAAATAAAGAGGGTTTTATCATCAGAAAAGTGGATTTTTATGAGTTCATTATTGTCTGGGGGGGTGATTCCTTTTACCACAAGAGAGGACCTACCATCCCTCAAGATGTAGTGTATTGCATCAAATGCTATCACAAAAAGGGTCAGGGCTAGGAGATATCCCTTCATTATGGACCCCTATAGAGTGAACTCCTTAGTGTGAGTCCCATTCACATCGACCTAAGAAACTTAATATTTGAATAGAATTCTAACCATGTCACAAAAGAATCCAAGAAAGCCAAAGGCTTCCATAACCATTAGGACAAATGGCCATTCATTTCTATTATAAGCCTTTTCAAAATCAAGTAAGATCATTGCAACTTATTGCCCTATTTTCTTGGCCCATTCCATAGCCTCCTAGTTGGTAATAAGGTTTTCCAAGATGTACCTTCCCTTTATGAAGCCATTTTGGGATCTATTTATGAAATAAGGGAGTATGTCAGTCAATCTATTTGCTAAATTTTTTTCCAAGATCTTATAGGATACATTGAGGAGGGCAATTGGCCTCCAATTCTTGACCAGGGTTTGATTCCCCTCTTTTGGATGTATTTTTATTATCCATTTGTTGGTGTTTCTACCCATAGATAATTTTTCCAAAGCCTTATTATAGAAATTGAATATATCATTACACACCTAATCTATGAAGGTTTAATAGAATTTGAATAGGGATTTCATCCACCCCAAGTGTTTTATCATATTTTAGAGAAAGGATGGCCTGCTTCATTCCATCTTTTGAAATTCTCTTGCAAGGTTACATGCTTATGTTAAGTTAATTTTATTTGGAACAACTTGCCTTATGAGCTCCTTAGTTCTACAACTAATCTCCTTGTTCCCATATGAGGTAAAAAAGTCCTTATAAAAATGGAAGAATTATTTTCTTATATCCTCCTAGCTTGTCAAGCTTAAACCTTCTACCTAGATTTGATCAATCTTCTCATTCATCTTCCTTTCCTTGATGTACTTGAAAAAGAACCTGGAAACCTTGTCTCCATTTTCCAACCAAATAATTTTTGATCTCACCCTTAAACCTTTAACTTTGAAGGCTTGTAGCCTTCTCAAGCAATTATTGGCCAAATATAACTTGTTGGCCAAGCCAACATCACTTGGCTTCTCCTGAAGGTTAGTCTCGACTTCAAGAAGTTTCTCCTAAAGAAGGAATTCCCCCCTCCTCTTGTCCATTACCCTCTTCCTACCTATTGTTTGAAAGAGTTCTTTCAAACCCTTCACATTCAAACACCATCTATCAATGGAACTTAGGTATGTATGCATCCATTTATGAATTTCCATTAGGGACTCTATTGCATTCTCGAAATCACTATCTTTTAGCAACCCAGTATTGAGGTTGAAGCCTTCACCTGTAACTTTTACTTTTTATTTTCCAGTTTTAAGGCCAAATTTCATCCTAATAGGATGATGATCTAAAAGGGTGTAAGGGGTTACTTCCACTTTACACCCATACCTCATAGGCACTACAAAAAAAAGTCCTTGTTTATATTGAATTTGTCCAATCTGTTATAGATCCTTCTTCCTCCCTTTTGACTATTGCACCAAGTAAACCATATACTAGAACACTCCCTTTTTTTCCCTTCAATTAGATCTTCTAAATGTAGTTTAGCCTTGATTATATGCCAGGAAAATATTTCATTACCCTTCCATTCTATGGGCACACCCCCCATTTGTCTTTAGTTTTCTCAACAAAATTGAAATCACCCCACAAAATCTAGGGGATCTATTGCAGGTTACAAAGCTAATTCCATAGCAAGCTCTTGTCACCGTTCTCATTAGGGGAATAGATAGAATAAATAATGAAAGTGGAGTTCCCCTTCTTGAGGATGATCCAAAATACCCTATTGCAAGGGGAGAGACTAGAGTCAATGTAACTTGGTCCCACTGCTTGGCCAAAAAATATTGCAACACCTACTTTTCCTTTTTCATGCCTAGTGACAAATTAATAGGCTTCCCCTTAGATGAGTTTGAGAGAAGTTTCTAAGGAAAATACAACTACCTTCACCTCTTCGAGTGGAACTAAATCTTTTTCTTTCTTTTGGGTAAGGAATCTCCTTACCGCACGCTTCCTATCTAGGGTTTCTAGCCTTGTTACATTCCACAAAAGATCGTTGATTTCAATTAAAAAGTAATTATAGGGGGGTGTTCTTTGCCACTTTTAAAGATATCAAAGCATTTGGGGAGTTTTCTTTCCAATTTTTCACTTTTAGCAGCAGGGATTGGAATAACCCCACCATTCTTCTTTCTCTTTTCCTTCACTAGGTGAAAAATTCTTTGGACAAGGCTCCTTCGAATCCCATCCCTTTTTCTTCCTATACCTCCTAGTTTTCCTCATTTTTAATTCCATGGGGGCCTTCTTCCCTTCTATGGTATCCTTAGTAGAGAGTCCTTGAAACCAACCCATCGAAAGATGGCACTCCATCAAGTATGAGCATAGTCACTGATTCTTTCTCTGGACCAGAACATGAACAATCATTCCAAGATTGTGCATCAATATTTCATCAAAAGTCTCATTTCCATTTACCAAATACACAGTGGAGGGAGGGCCAAGTGCCACTTGATCCCCTTCATAAGAAGGTTGGTTGCAAAAATGAGAATTTTCTAGATTTCAAATTAGCTCCTTCTCATAGGAGAGAGGGGTGGGGAAAATGGTTTTCCCCTCAAATTTTTTCACTAGTTTTTTGACATGTGAGGGAGTTTCTACATTGCCCTTAATAGAGCATGATTTATCACTGTCTTTAGTTGACTCTTTTAAGGTAGTCATTTTTAATTTTCTGAGAGATAAAATATTTGGGGTATCCATTTT
The DNA here is from genome assembly GCA_007115665.2 of Sequoiadendron giganteum. Classification (NCBI taxonomy): domain Eukaryota; kingdom Viridiplantae; phylum Streptophyta; class Pinopsida; order Cupressales; family Cupressaceae; genus Sequoiadendron; species Sequoiadendron giganteum. Next base: position 205,408,958 of record CM021101.1, read on the forward strand.
GCAAGACTCCCCCGAGAAGTTTAGGTTACCCTTTCCTTCCATTTATACTTGTTGAATATTTTTCCTAGTTTTAGACATTGCTAATTGCTATGCATTTCTTTTAAAATTGTTTAAAGGCTCATTTTTTTGGGTCCCACTGATGTTTCCCCTTTCTTCATTAGAATTCATTGAACATAGATCCTCGTTAATCAAGGTTTTGTTAATTTTTTAATTCTCTAGAGAATTTGTTAGGGTTTGCAACTGGTTATTTATTTTGCTAGAGACTTCATTGAGTTCCTTTATTAAAATTGTATCAGGTGAGTCCTAACTTGATTTATTTATGTTTATGCCCTCAAAAAATATAATGTTCAAAAGGGATAATGTTTTAATAGGTGCAGAGGAGGAATTATGGTCATTCCCCAAAATTTCTTTTTATTTTTTCAGAATTATCTTTGCCAATGTCATATGAAGAAGGAATATTTTTCCCCCTCAAATTTTTTCCATTAATTTTCCTTCTTATTAACTATAAATTTCTCGTAATGTGGCCTTCTTTATGGCACAAAGAGTATCCATTTAACCCACCTAGGGTTTCTAGGGCATAGTTAAACGTGCCATTTTTTATTTTAATCACCAATTCATCCAAAATATCAATTTTGAGGTATATTGACACCAAGGCCCTAGCATTCGAATGGGGAAGAGAAGATTTGGTGTCATCAAACCTAATTAAGCTCTCGCATGGTTCTAGAAGGAGAGGGATGAAATTTCGGAGTCTTGGTGGGACTTGCTTGATTACAATCCATCTAGGGCTCAATAGAGCTAGGACCTCCTCATTTAAAGTGTTTGGAGTCCTAGCCAAGGCACAAAACATATATTTTCCAACTTATCATAAATGTTTTTAATTACCTCCTCTTGAGATTTAGTGTTATTAAAAGATATTACAAAAATCCCTTTTTGCACCATTCTATAGAAATAGGATTAAAACCCTGATTTTTTTTACCACACATTTTGGAGCCACTCATCCATGAATTTCCTTTCCAGGGTTTTAGCAATATCCACAATGGCAAAGAAAATTGCAGATTTAACCAATTTAATGTCCACATTTGAAATTGCATATTTTGAAACCTCATTCAGAATTAAAATATATTTCTTGGGAGGAGATGGTAGGTGCTTACGTTTTCCTTCTCCTACCTCATCCTTTCCATCATTAGAGTCTTCAATCATGAATTTGGCCCCTTGTAGAATAGATTTTTTGTTACCTACCACTATATCTTTAAAATATATTTTTGAGAATTTCCTTGAAAATAATTTCCATTACCAAATAACAGAATATTAGGGGGATCTATATCCTCATCCATCATTAATGTAACCATTCTAGAGACTCACACATGTAGGCAAAAGCAAGCCCATAAGGAAAAAATAAAAAAAGCCATAAGTAGGACCCACGAAAGAAATTATAATAAAGGTAGAAGAAAGGAAGGGAAAGGTCGTATTGCCAGCCGAACACCTTTAAGCGTGGAGGAGGGCCAATCATCCTTCACAGTTGTACAATCAATAAATTCAAACCCTAACACAAACCATGACACACTCGAGCTTCTCCTTCAGTAGCCTCTCTTCTAACTTGTCCAAATTCAAAAATTTAAACACACTTAACAATCACATGATTTTAGATAATTTCTTACATTTTCTAAAACATGCTTACATTTTTGGAAAGATAAAAAATGTTCTTTTGATATCTACATCTTAATATTTCCATATGGAAAACATAAACATATGTAAATATATATATGTGTGTGTGTGTGTGTGAATAGCATTGTATACCAAGATATATTCAAGTTATATTCAACAATTCCCATCATCCTTGGATATATTGTAAATGTGCAAAGGATGCCAATCAATGCTCTATAGTATGGAGAGGATATTAGCATAGGAGAATAATTGTGAATGTCATTGGCTACTTTCCCTCTTATTTAGTAATTCCAATATGAAAATCCAATGCATTATGCTTGGTTGTTGTGTTTCAAATTTGAATTTGTAGTTGTCATTTATGTAGGTTTTTCAAAGGTGAATTGACTCAATTCTATATTATATTTGGATTTGATGTTTATTAGGGGGGCCTTATATAAATAACTTTTTCTCCATGTTTGTATACATGTATACATTCATAGAAACATAAGCATGCATGCATACATTCTTAGAAACATAAGCATACATGCATACATTCATAGAAACATATACACACATATAATTTACAAAACATAAAAGACCTAATAGCCTTTTGATATAACAACCAAAGAGTATTTAAAAATTCCTAATGGTGTCACTATTAGGGTGCAATTATAACAATTTTATCATTCATATACGCTGAAAAGTGAATGATTCAAATTCATTGGTTAACATTGGAGGTCTAGGTTACCAACCATAATATCTGTGCCTACACATTAATCGCCAAGCCTTTACACCAAAAACCATTGTGCATTCACTCCAATTAACATGCACATCGGGTCTGGTGGTCGATTAGGTTATAAGGGTATGTGCAAGATCATGATGGGCCAAAAAGCGGCGATATGTAAGTGATATGATGGCCCATTTGGCTGATGACTTATTTTTTACCCAAAATTGATGAAATGAAAAAGGTTTTTAAGGGGTGGGGATGTAGGAAAAGAAATATATGACGGTGAAGGAGTGAATGAGCTCTGCTAGGGTTTTGTGTTTTATGTGGTCATCCTTGGCCCCTCTTGTGTCATGCAACACCTTATGCATAGGGAAATTCCTCCCTCATTGAGTATAGCCACATGTACTATGGTTTTAGGGGTTTAATATACCTTCAACTAACATTAACCCAATGATTCATGCTAGTGTTAATGGTTTGTCAACGCAGTTCAATGGATCCTCCTCCAAACAAACGTCCTTAGAAATTTGTTTTGAAATTATTTTAGGAGGTAAGCATTTTGATGCCCCTGTTGATGTAGTTTTTCCTTTACCTAATTTTGATTCTGCTTGCCAATGGCTCAAACAACACACCCTTGTGGGTTATATTTTTGGGAGGACTCCCCCACAAAGTGTGCTAAAAGAATGGGTCAATAAGGCTTGGATCCCTCATTGGGTCCGCCTTGATATGATCCATAACTTGACCAAAGGATTTTTTCCATTCTATTTTGTTTAAGTTAATCATGGCCAAGCCATTTTAGGGCATGGACCTTGGTATGTTACGTCATCCTTGTTGGTATTCCAAGCATGGACCCAAGATTTTGTTGTCTTAGACGACACCAAAATGTGGGTCGCAGTCTAGATTGAGTTTCTTGGTCTACCTTTGCCATGTGTGCCCTTCTTGAACCACATTGCTTCTTCTTTTGGGAGGGTTTTCTGTATCGAACCTGACAGGTTCTTCCAAACCCGGCCTCAGAAGTGAGTTTGTGTGGAAGTTGATCTGTCCAAGGATTTGAAAGATTTTATAGACATTCAAATTGGTGCTATTAGGCACACCTATATTGTCACATATTTCAATTTTCCCAACACGTGTTATCGGTGCCAGTTAGTTGACCATACGATCAAGAAATTCCCTTTGACAATTCCTCATACACTATCACCGTCATGATATTTTGAAAAGCCTTGCCAGACGAAGCCTTCTGCTAAGGCTGACTCAAATTGGACCATGGTTACCAACCAGAAAAACAAGCCAACTAGTTCTGGGTCGGCGCCCAAGGCCCCTAAACCATCCAAATTTGTTTCAAACCCTTCTAATAAGGGGACAACTGCTCCTTCCGAAGTTGTTACTATTTCAATACATCCCAAGTCAAAGGCAACACCTCACCGTGCGGTTGTTCTATGCGCTCAACCATCTATTCCTCCCACAACAAGGAATCAATGACGATCTTGCAGTCCATCGCCACCGCCGGAAGAAGGAGAATATGTGCCAAAAGAATGGAGGTTTTCACCCCCTATCCAAATTGGTTTAGTTCCCTGAGATTTTTTGAAGAACAGTTTCTCTTCCCTGGTTGAGGAGGAACTAGGTTCTGAATGCATGGAGGAGTTTCAAACATGAATTTTCTTTCATGGAATGTTTGTGGTCTAACTGACCTCTCTAGAAAGTATTCTGTTAGGGATACTTTATAGAAATATCCAGGGATTTAAATGCTTTGTCTCCAAGAAATTAAAATTTCAATATTTTTGCTTGCCTCGACTAGTCATTCTATTTGGCCAACTAGTACTATATTTTTCACTTTGCATGAAGTCGAGTGTGGTGGAGCTACCACTTTTTTGTCCTCCCGGTTGCATTCTTACATTGTGGATGATGAGACCGATCCTTCCTAGTGGGTCATCTAGGTTCTTCTCAAGATTGATAATCATTCCTTCGGCATTGTCAATGTCTATGCGTCTAATGACATTGTAGAGCCCTCTTTTCTTTGGCACTGGATATCTGATTCTTTACTAGTTTCCACCTGGTTACTCTGTGGGGATTTAAATATGGTTGAGGTGGTGTATGAAAAGGATGGAACCTTACCTTTCTATTAGATTCCTAGTGAAAGGGAGGCATGGTCTTACATGCATAATAAATTGGGGCTTTTTGACCCCAATATTGGTTGCCACCATTCTCATTCCCTCTAGCACACTTGGTGTAATTACAAGGCCAATTTTAACATAGTCTTTAAGAACCTTGATCGTGCCATGATCTTGGCTCAATCTTTATTTTATTTTTCTAGCTCCGCCTTTCTAGTGAAGCAGTTAATGGATGTCACTCTGCTGGACCACTTCCAAATTCATTTTTCATATTGAATGGAATTCTTGCTAGCCCCACACGTGTAAAACTCAGTTCTTTCTAAACACGTCTCTTCTCAACCACAAGCCCACTTTTGCACACATTCAGCAAGTGTGGAATTTGGAATGCAGGCTAGTTGGGCATACAGGCTAGATTACTTGGTGGAATCATGCCATCATTCATACTACTCATTTATTGTGCATTTATGGGTGTTAGTTGGCTATCTTTCGCCAGCGATCTTATGAGGCTACCATTGCTGACATGCATACAACTATGGAGGCCTTGGCGGCGAGTCCTTTCTACCGGTCACATCAAGTCAAGGTGGCAGAATTAAGGCACAAAAATAAAGTGGCTGATAATTACATTGCCAGAGGAGTGCAAATCAAAGCTCAACTACATTGGCTTAAGATCAGTGATCATGCCACCAAAGAATATTTTTTGGCACTTCGTGCCAGTACTCATCCCCAGGCATCAAAAAAATCAAGGATGGAACTCGAGTGCTCTCAGAAATTCCCGACATTCTCAGGGCCTTTGTGCACCATTACGAGTAGGCGTTCACTGCACAATATCTCACACATGTGCGACAACAAGCCCTTCAAGACTACCTTATTGTTGTGCCACATAGGCTTTCTTTAGTCTAGATGAATTTTTGTGATCAATTGTTAACAATTGATGATCTCAAGGAAGTTGTTTCCTCTATGGCTGATGACAAGGCTCTTAGGATTGATGGATTCCCTTGTGAATTTTATAAAGATCTTTGGGATTATGTTGGGAGTGACTTACATTATGTTTATCTTGAAGCCTTTCACACCAATTCTCTAGGCAATTTAATAAACAAGGGAAATATAAAATTAATACCTAAGCCCAGAGATCCAGAGGATATTTGCAATTAAAGGCCCATCACGCTTCTCAATGTCTCCTGCAAATTCATTGCCAAAGCCCTTGCTCTAAAAATCCTCCATCTCTTGCCTCAGGTGGTGCACTTAGAGCAGACTAGTTTCATCAGATCCAAATTTATTCTAGATAATATCATTGTTGTGTGGGAAGGTATGGAGTGGGCCCGATGCTCCAACCAAAAAGTTATGTTTGTTAAAATTGAATATGCTAAAGCCTATGATCACATTGAATGGCCTTTTAGTCTTGTGATGTTGCAAGCCTTTGGGTTTGGACCCAACTTCATTCAGTCTGTTTGAATGATTTTTGTTGATGCTTCAGCTTGCATTACCATTAATGGTCATCAGTCTTTTGCTTTTGGTCTTTTCTGTTTGATTCGTCAAGGGTGTCCTCTCGCCCCTTCTTTGCATGTGCTAGTTGTTGAAGGATTTGGGTACCTTTTAGCCCATGCCATCTCTCAAAATCATGTCAAAGAGATTCTTCTCCTGAAATTGCAGGAGCAGATTCTTAATGGCCATTTTGCGGATATTTCCTTTCTCACTCTCTTGGAGGAAGAAGAATTTATCACTATTGTCATTGACTATCTTAACACTTTATGTATTGCCTCTGGCTCTACCATCCAATGACACAAGAATTTATGCTATAGGCAGTCAGTGTTACCCACCCCTACATGACTTTAATCCTATAATTGGAAGTGGATCAAGAATGGATGGATTTTTTGTTTTCTGGGCATTCCCTTTGCCTTCAAGGCTTCCCCTAGGGAGCTTTGGTAGGCTGTGCTATCCAGAGTCAAGTAGAAGCTTGCTTATTGGATTACCAAGCCTCTTTCTTTGGTTGGTAATTTCCAAGTTTGTTCTAAAATATTCGTAGCCACTCATGTTTACTATTCTTCTTGTTGGGCTCCCTCCAAAGCTGCTTACAGCAGGCTTGAGAAGTTGTTGCAGGATTTTTTATGGGCCTCCTCTGAAACCCACAAGGGTTTCCATTATGTTGCTTGTGTGTTATGTTGCCTCCCTAAAGATTTTGGAGGGCTTGGGCTTCTCTCCACTCAATGACAAGGCACTTCTCTCTATGTCAAATGGATTATCTAGGCCATCACTAGAGATGAAGCCTGGAAGATTCTCCTCACACACTGTATTCAGTCCAGATTTCCTACTCACAAACCTGCTTGGAAAGGAATAGGCTTCCAAACCCTCTTGATTATGAGAGCGCATGTTCAAATTGTTGGAACTTTTGTGTCCAAGAGCACTTAACGTGCCTGGGAGGTTGTCAAGCCTTGGCTCCGATGGGCTGGAGCTAGATTTTGTGATGGGCTTTCTCTCAATCAGCAAAACCTTTGGTGGTCTCCCCTTCTTGCTCAGAATGGCCAACCTTTGGCTAAATCGCTTGGCTCAAAGCCCTCATATTTTATAAAAAGGGCATTTAGACCTTGCAACAGCTCTTTCACCGACCCACTATGTGTATTATGTAGTGGGATTTTCTTAAGGCCCAACACAATCTTCAAAACTAAGACCACACCACCTTTGATGGGCTGATGAGTGTCATTCTAGATGATATGCTCCACAAAGTTGAAATTTGTGGGCACAAACCTTGGTGGAAGGACTAGAAATGGTTTCGAGAAACTCCTCTTAGGAGCTACAAGCCGTGGCATGGTTATAGGTGGATTTCACCCCATTTTCCTATGATCAACAGTTTGAACTAGTGGTGGTTGCTTAATTCCTCAACTCATGTCTAGTGGAGGAGATTTGATGCCATTTGGTCTACAAGTGTTAATCCCAAGTTGGCCCACTTTGCTTGGTGTATTATTTTCCAAGGCTTTCCTATGGGTTCTCGGCTTATTCACTTCGGGGTCCAGGAACCTCGTTGCCCTTTTTGTGGGTAATCAGAAAGCTTCAAGCATCTCTTATGGTTTTGTCTCAAAGCTCAACATCATTAGACTTGGATACATGACTTCTTTCGACACTTTTAGCAAAAACCCTTTTTTTGGAATATGGTTCTACTTGGAGATCCACCTAGGATCCCTACTAAATTCACCCAACTTTGGCACACTTTCAGGGTGGAAATCCTCTTCAACATCTGGAAAGATAGAAATTCTTGCATATTCGCTCATTCTCAATTGGATATTAATGTTTCTCTCTATGCTAAAATAGTTATTTGTTCTAATGTTCTTTTACAGATATAGGTGTAAGATAATAAAGTTGCACTAGAGGTGGATCACATGCAGGTCCTCCTGGACCACTAGGGCAATGTCTCATGTGTTGTGGCTCAGGTCCCTGACTTGCCCTCTCAAGGTCAATAGCGGAGTGGCTCCTCTCTTCCCTGTTCCCAGCCCTGTACTCTATGGGACTCTTGCCCTCATCGGTTTTCTCGCTCTCCTCCACTGCGGGTTGCTTAGAGGTGGCCTTCTGGTTGTGTGATGGGGAGTGGCAGTGATGGTTCTAGGTGGCCCTCCGATACCCCACCTGCTTCTAGTTCTGGTTGGCTTTCCAGTGGGATATTTTTTCCATGGCTGGCATTTGTAATCTCACCCCGGCATGAGGAAGAAGATAAAGATAAAGAAAAAGATGATAATGGTTGGGGTGCTCCTCCTGATGTCACTCCAGACTCCGCTGATGTATGGGGGAAAAACATGGATGAAAGAGACCCCTTGGGCTTTGTTGGCACTGCTTGGCCGCCTAATGGCCTGGTTATTTTAATTTTTCATGCTCTTAGACTTTTGGGTTGGGCCCACATGATCTGATATTTTATTTTCTTTGAGCGCATTCAATGTGACTCTCGGGCTATGCTTTCTTACCAACTTCACTTTTTTTGTGAATATATATTCTTATCTTTAAATTAATATAGATATTTGTCTATTCATAAAAATAAAAAGGGTTTTTAAAGGAGATTCTTAGCTTTCCACTAATATAAATTATGCTTTGCTTTGAATTTAATAAATAATTATTATTCATTTTCTATTTAAATTACGACTAAAGTCTTAATTGATAAGATGAATGAAAAAATCTATATCTTTGAAACAATATCAAATATTTTGAATATGAAACATGTGTCACATTCTATGCTTCGCATACTATAGGATTTTAAAGGGAAATTGAATTTCATGATCAATTTAAGGTGGTCAAACATACAAATTTTATATTTTTTTAAAGTTGTAATAAAAAATCATAATTAATTATTTAGTTGGAAAAAATTTAAAAAAACTATGCATCGCATTGGGACATGAGTCCTTTGCTTGTATCTAAAATCTTATAAAAAATATTATCATTTTATTGTGGTTAGGGTAGTCAGACAAACACCTACTTCTTATTTTTCCCTGAAATTTAAGTACTATTGCATTGAAATTTCAAATTTTCACCCAATAATTTTTTTTCTTTTTAAATAAACCTAGTAGTTTAGAAACTACATTTAGTTTTCTATAGATTCTATTCTTACATATTTTTTAAATAATATAGATAACTTATTCAAATTTTTACGTCAAGTTGCCTAACTTTGATTTTTTGAATTTTCATCGCCACTTAAGGGCCTGTTTTCTCCATGATGATCCTACACATACCCAAAATTGAAACTTCATATATTCATATAAATCTAGACAGATTCATATACATATGTATACACACATACATACAAACATACATACATACATACATGCATACATACATTTATATCTATATATTTATATATGTATACATACATACATATATATTAATATGAAGTCAAAATCTTACACATTTCAAAGGTATTCAAGTATACATAGATACATACATACATACATACATACATGCATACATACATTTATATCTATATTATTATATATGTATACATACATACATATATATTAATATGAAGTCGAAAGCTTACACATTTCAAAGGTATTCAAGTATTCAAAGATTAAGACTAATTATACAAACTTTGAGTCCAATATGAAGCTTTGTGGGTCTTATGATATGTTGATGGATGGCCGATCTATAATTCCATTATTGCCTACATAATTTGAGGATGAACTTTTTTAAGAAGAAGAAAAAACATCTTATTCTGATGATACCAAAGAATTGGCAGAATGTCAATTCAATGCATTTGAAGATGTTCGGAGTGTATGGAAGAAATGTCAAAATTAAACTTCAAATAATCATTGACAATGAAAAATTCATATATTTATGTATAGATAGATAGATAAATAGATCGATAGATACATACATACATACACAGATACATATATGTATGTATGTATATATACAAATATATTTATTGAAACAATGAGAAAATGGTTTAGAACATAGAGCAAGACCCACTTTCCAAGTATCTCATTCAAGGATAACCCTAGATATCTCAATGCAAAAGACAAAGAAATCTTGCAATAGGGTTGTCCTAGGTTATGACTGTAAACTAATGAGGGGTTCACCAATAATTTAGGACTTGGAAAGTTAAATGCAATGCATGGTGAAATGCTTAACCCTAATATGATGCAATCTTTCACTAAATGGCCTATAAATGCATATAAAACAAAATAAAAGTTGAGAGATGAAATGTGTGCACATAGTAATTTGGAGATGGTTGAATGAGGCTCTGAAAGGCTAAAAATAGTGACTTTAGTGCTGACTAGGACTCATATTCTAGGTTGAGCAAATCAATCCTAGATTTGGGTTTTTGTACAAAAATAAGAATGTAGCAAATGGGTATCTGAATCTATAAAAGACTAAAAATTGACATAAAGTGGGACTCATATTCCAAAAATGGTGTATTAGTCTAGTTAGGATTTTCTAAAACTTAAAATTCTAAATCTGGTTTTTAAGGTTTGCTTTGTACTTCCCAGTTGATTTTTGGATCCAAAACCTTGATTTGCAACTTGTAGAAGTCTTCCAAGTATCTCCAATGCAAGGTGACAAATTTGAAAAATTTAGGCACTTTGATAACTTTCTTCAAACTTTCTCCTCAATGTTTCTTCAATTGAAACCTACAAATCAAACACTAAATATAGGGAAAATTTTTGTTTTGTTAGTGGATAGGGGTTTTCCTTAGTTAAACCGTGTTTTGGTAATCAAACTTTAAAATGAAATGAAATAGGAATGGAGAATGATGAATTCATAAAATATGATGTTACAACTCACCAAAACCTAGCAATAAGGTGCCACGAACATGTATGAAGTGGCTCTAATGGATGTAGATCTTGAGTGAAATAGTAGCTTGAATCATAAAACCCTACATCACAATTGTTAGCTAAAAAAACCATGATGCCTACAATCTTTGACATCATGCTTAATACTTGAATAATGCTCTAAAATTCTTGATAATTTTCCCTTTCATTCTTGTGAATGCTCTTGTGAACTCAAAATTTCTATAAGAATGCTCATTCAACTTTCTAGGTGTAAAATGAGTGAAATAAACTTGTATTTATACTTGATTATGCAATAATTCTTGAAATTACAATACTATAAGCTGATATCAGATCTAGGAGGATAAAATCCCACCAATAATTTGTATTAATTTTAATTTTGGACCACACAGGACTCACATGACCAAGGTGGCATATGAGTCCCATTATGCATAATTTATGGGACCAAATTCAAAACAAAATTGAAAGGTGTAAAACTGGGATTGAGTCCTGAAAACCTAGGTGGGAGTCTGAAAACACCTTAATTATGATTGGTTCTTGATTTGTGTCAGGATCATCCTCAAAAAGATGCATTAAATGAGGCTCGTGGATGTAAAATAAGGCCAATTAAAGCATAAAGAAGCCCAATTATTAATGACAACCCTATAAAAGTGTGAAAGTATGTTACAACACTCTAAATAAGGCATGATTAAGACAAATTTTAGTTAAAAAGAGGTTTATTAGATTTAATTAATTAATAAAACCTTCGAAAAGTGTGAAAGTGTGTTACAACACTTCACAAAATTTTAGCAAGGTACCATTTAAGTTCATTAGTTCACAAGGGCCCAGGAACTAATGTGAATGTGTCAAATAAATTACAAAACTAAATAAAGGTGAAATTAAGCTCAGTTTAACAAGGAGAGCCCAAACAAGAAAGGAAAAGTAAAAGGGATACTTTTTTCATTGCCACATTTAGCCCCCACTTTAGTGAGATGATGAACTTGCTTCAAAATCACACTAAAGTAGAAAAAAACACCTCAAGAGGGGTCCAAGTGTGCCAATGTTGGTAAGGTAGGATGACAATGATCAAGCAGGGTGATCAAGCCCCTAGGATCAAGATCCCATGGAAAACCAACATAGGTAGAAAATAGCACACATGAAAATTATATAAAGATAAATAAAAAGGCACAAGCATAATCTTCCAAAGATGAGGAGAAAAGAAAGACAAAAAAAAGGGGGGTGGATCAACCTTCAACCATTTTTCCATCACAATGTGGATTAGGTCTAGGTTGTTTGTCCGAAAATGTACTCTTAATCGAAGGAAACATAACTCTATGTTGTTCATTGAGAAGGAATCCAAAAGAGGTGAGACACATACACACATGACTGGTATGCACTCACACCCATGCATGAGTGTCTATGGTAAATTCATGCCTTGGCTGGGCTTCCCAACAAACCATACCAAAGTTATACCTCTTGATAAATTTGATAAGGTGCCACACAACAATGAACTTCAAGCTTCATGAGGCAAGCAAAGCTTCATATGCTTGAAAATCATGAACAAACAAGATGGCTCCACAAACATGCAAATTGTTTTATGCAAGGTGGTCATATAACTGAAAATGTAAATGCAACAATAAGGAACGTTCAAAAGAGTCTTGCTTAATTCATGTAAGGTCTTAACTTAGGGGAAATTGTGCCTAATGTCCCCAAGAGAGGACCAATACAAGAATAGAAGATACACAACTTACGGGATGTAGTGTGTCACATCAAGGCACAAAGAGGAATATAATATGCTAAAAGAGATCATGCTCTTGAGGGGCATCACACTCAATCTCAACCACAAAGAAAAAATGCATCACATGAAGTAAAAATACTAGACCATGAACCATGAAAAAGAAAGATGCTAAAGAATAATTCCAATGTATGCCCCCACTTTAAAGAAATTTCTAAACACCATGTTGTGAGAAATTACTTTAAAGTAGGAAATAAAAAACACTAACAATAAACAAGACACGAGATATAATTTGGAAAGCCCTATGCCAATTCATATGTTTCCAAATGAAGCTAATTCATGCAAAAGGAAAGAAAAAGAGAAGGGTTTCCCCCAAAAATGAAAATCCAAATGAACATAAGGGATCTATGGATTTGGGGTTAGTATGTTCTTGCTAAAATATTTTTAGAGAGCTATGAGTTTTCATCATTCCCCAAATACGCATAGAACTAGAAGAATGACATAAATAGAGAGAAAACAAAGAAAAAAACCTTTCAGGTCACAACGAAAGAGACATGAATGTCTTGAGGCCTTGCGTCATCCCAAAAAGGAAAACACAAGAAAAAGAAAAGAGAAAAAAAATAAAGGAAAATCTTTTGGGTCAACATGGAAGAAACATGAATGTCTCAATGCCTTGCGTCATTTCCAAAAGGAAAACACAAGAAAAGTTAAAAGATAAAGATAAAGATAAAATATTTATGACATAAAGAAGAATGAAGGTACAAATATAGGAATATCGCAAAGAGAGAGATCATCACAAGGGATCACATTACACACATGAAATCACACAAAAAAAATAGTAAGGCATGTGTGAGTTAACCTAGCTAAAGGGACAATGAAAAGTACACTATTATGACATGGCTATCTAATTCTTTCCCCCACTATGTATAGGACAAGAATGAGCTAAGGTAAGTGATGGAAAAGATCATGCAATGGAGAGGATACAAGATTCTACAACTATTACATGACAAGGGGTGAAAGGGTCTCACTTTAAGGGACTATTTCTAAGGTGTCAAATTGCTGAAGGATCCTTATTAAAGTACGACATTCATTAGTACGATGTCTAAGAGTTTAATGGTATGCACAATACTTCATGTTATCTTTAGGAAGTTTTCTTCTAGTATGGGGTGGTAGTTTAAGATGACCTGTGTTTATAAGGTGTTCCATTTGTTGTTCATTTTCCATTTGAGTATGTAAGAATGGTAATGGTTTGAGCTTGTAAGGTATTTTATTTTTACTAGATTCTCTAACTTCACAAGTTGATTGTTGAGGAGGAGGACCTAAGATGATCCCATTATCCTTAACATCGTTACGAATCATTATTTTTTCTTTAGGAAGGAGGACATTCATATCGAGTGGAGGATATTGATATCCTAACCCTTTTGTATTTGCAATTAGTATTTTCTCTAAGAGTTGACGAATTTCATGTTCACTTGTTGTATCACATCCTTGTTTGCTCAAGATTGTAAATTATCCTTTTCCATATGTCTCTTCTAGGTTGATGGGAGTATTTGTCACTTTGTTAACATAGAATAGTTGAGTGTTTTGTTGCTTAGAGGAATGAGGTTCACCTATTATAGGGAACTTAGGTTCAAATTTTGTCTCAACTTCAGGATGTAAATAACCAAACATCTCAAGTGGTGGTATTATAGGGGGTGTTGGTTATTCCATGGATGGACAAAAGAATGCATTAGCTTCAAGGTTGTTAAGACAATCATTTAGGAACGTATTCATGCTATCATCATCTTCTCCAGTGATGTCAAAATCATGAGGAGGAAATTCTTTAGGAGTTGAGTGAGCATGAGTGAGTTCAATTTCATTAGGGTCATTTCCAAAAGAACAACTTGAAACATCCAATAAGGACTTCAAGGACATCAACAACTTACCAAAGCATATATCCATGATGAAATGTAATGAAAATTTTAGATTCTAAACTATGCAATTTTGAATTTAAGCAATGCACAAGATGAACCAATTTACACTAAATGTAATGAACTGAATGAAACAAAAAATATTTATACCAAAACATAAAGTTATAAATGGAAAACAGGAGTTCAGAAACAAAGCTTTGAATTTTGAAAATTGCAATGCAAAATTTGTATTGGGACTAATTCGCCTAGAGGGGCATACGAGTCCCAGTGGGGTTTTTTTTGAAAATTTTGAAGAATTTTTAATTGATTTTTATGCTTTTTATGTTGTATGATCTTTAAAATAACTCCGAAGTATGATTTTCAATGATATGAGGTGTAAAAATGCAAGCTATATACACTTTCACTAATGAAAATTTTGGAAACCTTAGAATTCCAATTGACTAATGAAATGTTAATGCAAGCAATATTTAGGATGGTAATGCACTCCAAATCAGAATTATGATGTCCTAAATGTAGGTTCACCAAAATGAAATAATGAGAAAATGGGGAAATGATTTTGTATGGTTTAGAACATAGAACAAGAACCACTTTCCAATTATCTCATTCAAGGATAACCCTAGAGATCCCAATACAAAAGAGAAAGAGATCTTGAAATAGGGTTTTCATATGTTATTATTTTAAACTAATGAGGGGTTCACCACCAAATCAGGATTTGGAAAGGAAAATGCAATGCAAGGTGAAATGCTAAACCCTAATATGATGCAATCTTTCACTAAATGACCTAAAAATGCATATAAAACAAAATAAGAAGTTGAGAGATGAAATGTGTGCACCTAAGAACTCAAAGATGACTAAATGAGGCTCTAAAATGTTGAAAAAGGTGAATTTAATGTTGATTGGGACTCACATGCTAGGTTGGGCGAATCAGTCCCATATTTGGGTTTTTGTGCAAAAATAGGAACCTAGAAAATGGGTATTGGAATCTGTATAAAATTGAAAAATTGACCTAAATTGGGACTGATACACCAGAATTGGCATATCAGAATAGTTAGGGTTTTTGAAACTTCAAATTTTAAATCTAGTATTCAAGGTCTAATTTGTGCTTCCTAATTGATTTATGGATCTAAAACCTTGATTTGCAACTTGTAGAAGTCTTCCAAGTATCTCCAATGTAAGGTGAAATTTTTTACAACTTTAGTCACTTTGATAACTTTATTCAAACTTTTTCCTCAATATTCATTCAATCTAAACCTACAAATCACACACTAAACAAAGCAGAAAATGTTTTTTATTAGTGGATAGGGCTTTCCTTGGTCAAACCCCGTTTTGGTAATCAAACCTTGAAATGAAATGAAATAGGAATGGAGAATTATGAATGAAAAAAATATGATGTTGCAACTCACCAAACCCTAGAAATAAGGTTCTACAAATATGTATGAAGTGGCTCCAATGGATGTAGATCTTGACTCTTGCTCGAATAGGATAGATCTTGAGTAAAATTCTAGCTTGAATCATAAAACCCTACATCACAATTGCTATCTCAAAAAAAACCATGATGCATGAAGTCTTTGACATGATACTTGATACTTGAATAATGCTCTAAAATACTTGATAGTCTTCCCTTTAATGCTCTTGAATGCTCTTGTAAACACTTGAATTCTTAGAAAGGTGTAAAACAAGGATCAAGACCCAAAAACCTAGGTGGGACCCACATACCCAAGGTGATGTATGAGTCCTAGACCAGCAAATCCAGGCCACATAGCCTGAAAACACCTGAATTATGATTGGTTCTTGATTTATGTCAGGATCATCCTCAAAAAGATGCATCAAATGAGGCTTGTGGATGTAAAATAAGGCTAATTAAAGCATAAAGAAGCCCAATTATTAATGATAACCCTAGAAAAGTGTGAAAGTGTGTTATAACACTTTACAACACTCTAAATAAGGCATGATTAAGAAATGTTCCATTTAAAAAGAGGTTTTTAGGTTCAATTAAATAATAAAACCTTAGAAAAGTGTGAAATTGTGTTACAAGACTTCACAACACTTTAGCAAGGCACCATTTAAGTTTGTTAGTTCACAAAGGCTCAAAACCTAATGTGAATTTTTCAAACACATTACAACACTAAATCAAGGTAGAATTAAGCTCATTTTAACAAGGAGAGCCCATGCAAGCAAGGAAATTTAAAGGGATACTTTTTTCGTTGCTTCATTTATATGTGGTCATACATATGAAGGAAAAAGCTTACCCATTTTAAAGGTATTGAAGCATTCAAAGCTTAAGACTAATTATATGCCATTTGAGGCCAAGAGGAATCTTTGTGGGTCTTATGATATGTTGATGGATGATCAATCTGAGATTCCATTATTTCCTACATAGTTTGCAGAAGACATATTTTAAGAAGAAGAAGCATCAGGTATTACAATGATATTGAAGAATTGGCAAAATATCAATTGTTTTCATTTGAAGATGTTGGGAGTGTATGGAAGAAATGACATAATTGAACTTCAGATAATCATACACAGTGGGAAAATTCATATACATATGTATAAATACATACATACATACACACACACACATATATATATATGTATGTATGTGTGTACATGAATATATACATACAAATAATGGTCATATGTATATGAAGATGAAAGGTTACCTATTTCAAAGGTATTGAAGCATTCAAAGCATAAGATTACTTATATGCCAATTGAGGTCAAGACGAACCTTTGTGGGTCTTATGATAAAATGATGGATGATCAATCTATGATTCCATCATTTCCTACATGATTTGGGGAAGACCTTTTTTAAGAAGAATCATCCTATTTTGATGATACCAAAGAATTGGAAAAATTAAACTTCAGATAAACATAGATAGTGGATAGATCATTCATATATGTATGTATGGATACATACATTCATTCATTCATACATACATACATGCATACATACATACATACATACATGCATACATACATACATACATATGTATGTATGTATATATATACATACAAATATCTTTATATGTGGTCATACATATGAAGAGGAAAGCTTAACCATTTCAAAGGTATTGAACTATTCAAATATTAAGACTAATTATATGCAGACACGTGCACACACATATATACACACATATATATCTATATATACATATGCATACATGCATACATATATACATATATATTGTATGAAATTAAAAATGATCCGAGCACAAATTAATTAAATATTTGTCATTTAATTAATAAAAATCTTAAATCCACTACTTATAAATAAATTGCAAAATTTATTTATATAGCTCATTTCTAAATATTATTCTTATCTAAAATCATAATAAGAAATATTTAATCCACTACTTATAAATAAATTGCAAAATTTATTTATATAGCTCATTTCTAAAGATTATTCTTATCTAAAATCACTTTCTCTCAAATTAATTATTAATGCACAAATAAAAAAAATTATCATTTAGTTAGTTTTCCCTCTTTCACTTAAATTTAAATTTTTAAATTCAGATTGGCCTCTAAATTCATTTTCTTCTTAAATTTATTATATGCACAAATTTAGTTAATTTGGCATTATGCTAACTTCTCATCTTCATTTAAATTGAATTTTTAATTCAATTTACCACATTTTCTACATATTTTTCTAGCTACCTTCCACCTCACCCACCACCTCACCCTATGTCACATGAAATTGAATTTTTCTAAATTGAAAAAATGTGGATTTTTCATCAACAAACCTATAACAACTTTGAAACCTCCTGGAAACATGGATTCTTCCTTCCTTTGATTCCCTTCATCACTTGGAAAATTTTTTTCTTGAAGGGAGCCATCTCCATGATTCTCTCTAACCTCTTCGTGCTCAACTATTGATGTCGCATGATCACAATCTCGACTGTTCATCACTGCCACATCATTCCCAACTTGGAAAATTCTATAAATAGAACATATTTCTATAGCTTTTCAACAAGTAGAATTTGACATGTTTATGTTGCAAACATATCATTATAGTTTGAAAGCACTTGAGGAGCATTGTAGTTTCATTTTACTGTTTTTAGATTGTTTTAATCATGGCATTTCAATTCTAGCATTTAGTTTCTTTCCTATTTCATACAACATTATCTTTAGCTTTTCATCATTTGTTCAACATCATTTCAACATCAATCTCTCATCATAGATCATTCAAAAATTTAATTTCAAAAAAACAAGAAAATATAAGTATGTAGGCATTGTAGTTTGCATCGCATTATAGCTACTTGTTTCTTAGGTTTTCATTCCATACATTCATGTGCAAAAAATAATTCTGAGAGCATGAGTTGAGGAATCACCGAGAATAGAGGATGATGAGATGAGTTTGAATGTAGGATTGTAATAGTTAGTTTTATTAATTTTCCTTCATTAGATATAATACATTTCATTGCTTGTGTGTTGTTTGGTTATGATTATTAATACTCACTGATGCATTTAAACAACCAAACATAAATTGGCACCCACCATGGGGCAGAGCCTCATATTTTTATATGTTTTTTGTCGAGTTTTGCTTTGCGGGTTCCATCAAAATTTCTGAAATGACACATATGAATTTTTCTTCAGCACATCTAGTTTCTAGTTCGACACATTGAGTTTTTTTTTGGCGCATTTGGTTGTTCTTTTGGTACATCAGGTTCCTATTTTGACACATCTGACATTTTTTCAGCGTATTCAGATTCTGTTTCAATGCATCAAGGAGTTTTAAATTTTATTCTATCATTTCTAGTTCAACGCATTTATTTTATCATTTATCACATTTAGTTGTTGTTTCAATGCATTCAATATTTTAGCACATTTGGTTTGAGTTTTAGCGCATTTAGTATCTATAATGGTGCAACTAGTTTTTACTATAAATTTTCTAGATTCCCAAAACTAATCTGTGTTTTTCTGATTTATAGGAATCTTGTAAACAATCAGAGACTTTGTAGAAATAATTAAAAGAAAATTGTCAAAGAATTAAAATATTAAACTGCTAATATTTGGTTGCAAGGATTTGATAGTGCATTTATTTTTGGTTACGATAAGAACCTACCTTAATTAGAAGGAAGAATTTACACCATGTCTCTTGTGATTGGAAAGGTAGGTGAGTATGCTCTCCCCTTAACTGGGTGATCATAAAGCTAGACCCATTCATTTTATTTGTAATTTTTGAACCTTAGAGGGCCTGCCTCCCCACTTTGAAAGAAGGGAACAACCCAACTAGGAACACGCTAAAATCCAAATGACTTCCACCTAGGATATAAATGTGGGTACTCGAGGAAAGTTCAAGTATCACAAGGATTGCTCCAAAAAGAAGGGCAACAATGGTCTCTTCTTGCATGGATGATCCCCCACAAATGGAAAGTTCATGCTAAAACCCCTTTGTTGTAGTAAGCCAAAATTTACCTTTCTATTCTTTGGTACAACAACGGTTGTTGCTAAGACATCCACATTCTCAAAGGATTTAGTAGAGGTGAAAAAATTTCCATGAGAGATTCATGGGAGTTTGAAGCTTGGTTGGCCCAAGAAGTGAGTGCACTGTAAGGGGGGGCCTATATGGTCAAGCTTCTAAATCACTCGTTAAGAATAAGTGCGGTTGGAGTAAAATCCATGTGGAACCCAAAATAATATTACCTTACAAATCCTAGGTTTTTGATTGTTTGATGTGTCTTCATCTATGTGTTTTAAATCAAGATTCAACCAAACACTACACTTTGAAATATCCAACCATTTATCCAGAAGACAATTCAACCAAAGCAATTCAAATTCACTATCAAAAACTAGAAAAAATTGCCAAACTCTTAGAAGCCAGAAAATGTTTTCTAGTTCGACGCATCCTTTGACTACCCCAACAGATCCCTGCCTTATTTTAGCACATCCATTGACTTCCCTAGCTCATTCATTGCATATAACAACAAATTCATTTACTCCTCTAGCGCATCCCGCTCATATCCCATCATATGCTCTTTCAACGCATTCGTTGAATCCTGCAGTGCATCTAGAAATTTACATAGTGCATCCATACTCTATTCTAGCACATCCAAACCTTTTTGTAGCACATCTGAACCATTCCATAGTGCATCTAAGTTTCAACGCATTGGGGCACTATTTTAGCGCATATGGTAAATCTGCAAATGAAAACTGAAATGACCTCTTTCTAATAATTAACTCTTTATTCAAATATTCCCTCTCTAACAACATTTGTTCCCTATCTAAAATGTTATGTTGAGGGATTGGAAATCAACAAAATTCACCAAGAAACCCCTTAACAAAAGAATCAAGAAACCAAAAAAGAAACCTAGCTATAAGAGACTTTTGAAAAGAAGACGCTTCTTTTACCAAAGTAGGAAGGTCTTGCTTGATTATCAAATTTTCAGCCATATATATCACGACTTTGATAGAGGATATATTGATGATTTTTCTTTAGAGCCTCTATCTTCACAAGCTTATTATCAACAAAGAGCTCTTTCACAAAGGCATAATCATATTCAACCTATTTTTCATTCTTTCATTCCTCAACTGGCAATCCAATTTTCCAATCATCCAAATCAATTTATACAATAGAGCTCAGTCCTGTTGAAACCAACATTTTCAAGTGAAAATCCCTCATCTAAATTTTCATCAAACATCCAAAAGTTCCTTTTCCTCACATAAATTTTTGACTCAGCAACTACATTTCACCATCACGATTTATCATCCTTTATCTCGAAATAAAGCTTGCTTGATAAAATTTTAACCAATCCCTTTTGGAACTCCGAAAATTTGGTCAAACATTTATAAAATCATCATCACTTGCATGCCCATCCAAACAAGATCCCAAAATTTGAAACTTCAAGAAAAATAAATTGAAACCCAAGATACCATGGTTGAACAAGAAGAAAATCCCTTTCATAATATCCGTTCAACTAAAACTGATGAGGTAAATGAAGAAGATGTCCAACAAGCCCAACAAGACCCAAATTTTCACAAATTCCTAGAAAATGTTTTCAAAAAGGATGGGGAAAGATTCCTCTTGATTTTAGCAAACAAAGAAGTCAAATTACCTAATGATTTTGATGTTACAAAATTAAAATAAATCCTAAGAAAAAATCAATCGAGACACAAATTGAATCAATCAATGAAGTAAAAACCAATGATCCCATGAACATTTTGAAACAACAAATCCAAAATATTCAAAAACAAATGTAGAACATGCAAAACGAGACTACTAAGAGATACTCCAGACAAGATATATGTCCCTACCCATTTGATCAAAGTGTCAACATGATACCATTTCCCAAACATTGTGAATTTACAAAATATGAAAAGTACAATGGGAAAGTTGATCCAATAGATCACGTAAGGTTATTCTGAATGATGAGACTTGAATTTTCCCATGATGATACATATTTGATGATATTATTCCCACGTAGTTTGGGAGGGCAATGCATCCAATGGTTCTCACAATTTCCTCCAACGATCAAATGTTTTGAGGAATTGGTAAAAATATTCATTACCCAATATTCATATAATATCCAACATGAGATCACGATGAAAGACCTTTGTAATGTGAAACAAAAGAGAGGAGAATCATTCCTCATATTCTTACAAAGATGGAGAATATTATTTGCAAGGTACCCCCAACCCATACTAGAAAAGGAGAAGATAGAGGTGGTCATTGATAATTTGAATGCTAACATGAGTAACATACTTGACTTACAATGTCCTCCAACTTTTTAGAAATTGATTGAAAATTGGATCAATATTGAGGAGGATTTGGTGAAACAAGGAATATTGAAAATCTATAATGAAAGAAATTCATCTAATTCCTCCAACAATGATAAACCAAATTTTTGGAAAAGGTACAAAAATAATGACAATGATATCTCTGTTGAAATGCACAATGCTAACCAATATTCAATTTTTCAGGAAGCTCCTCGAGTTCCAATCAAAATACCAACTAGGGAAATACTCAAAAAAATCAAAGTAACACATCATCCAAGAATCTACCCTATCAAACATCAAACATCCATTGGAATTTTACACCTTTGGTTCAATCATATGAATCTACATTGAGGGAGCTTATTGTGAATTTTTTTATCACTCTACCCAACACCTGAGGTTCTGAACCCATAGTAAAATCCTCATGATGGAATGAAGCTCATTATTTTGAATTTCATTGATGCAAAGGTCATCTAACCAACAGTTGCATGCAATTGAAACATAAGATACAAGATTTGATTGATAATAAGATCATAGAGATAGAAGAGTCTCAAACAAACAATGATCATGGGTTATTCAAAAACCCTTTGCCAAATTATGTCAAAGGAGAATCTTCTAATACAAATGAAAAAGGAAAAAATGTGAACTATGTTCATGACACCACCATTTATCATATCTTTGTCATTGAAGATCACACAAATGACATTGAAATCAATAATACACTAGATCTTGTTGCAACCAATCATCCAATCAATAACATCAGCATCCTCTCTGATAAAGTTCATAATATCCAACAAGATGTGGTTGTAATGGATAATCAAGTTAATGTCATCAAAATCAATGGAAAACAAGACAATGTGCTTGTAAATGTGACCACAAGGGCTCAAACCAAATATGTTTTGAAGAGAAAAGCTTCCAAAGCACCTTTTGTTACATTTCATAAATATAACATCATAGATTAGCTCTGGAAAATTTCCACGCAAATATCAATATTGGAGCTCAAAATCTCTCACACTCACAAGGATATCTTGGAAAAATCCCTAGTTGATATAACAATGCCAAATAATTTGGAAGTTTATGCTTTCCAAGCCATGGTGGGACATCTAGTTATGCCTCACTTATCATTTTTAGAAGATGATGGTATATGTCTCGCTCATCCTCATAATGCAACACTCCATATATGAAGTCTTGATCCATAAAATTCGTGTCAAGCATGTCCTTATAGATGGAGGATTCATACTTAATATATGCACCTTAAATGTTGTCCACGCACTGAGTTTCTTTGAAAATTCAATAGATGTAAGAAATAATATCACAATCAAACACTTGAAAATGAAGAAAGAGCTTCAAAGGGATTGATCGTATTACCCATTCAAGTGGGACCAATTCAGAAAGATGCGGTTTGTCAAGTTTTGGATAAGGATTTGACATATAATATACTCTTGGGTCACCCTTGGATACATGAAATGTAGGTTCTACCCTCAAAATATCATCAGTGCCTAAAATGTCCCTACAATGGACAAGAAATTACTATTCCTATTGATTCCAATAGTTCCCAATAGTACAATACCTTGACGGCAATCCAAGATGTATTCGTGCCTTATAACCAAGAATCTCCAAGTTCCACCCCTAATACCCCCAATAATTCTAGCCAATCCAATCCTTTATCTAAGTTGTGAGCCACATCCTCTAATGAAGCAAGCCAATCAAGTTCCTCATCCAAACAACTCAAGAAAAAGGAAGAACCTAGCCCCTCTTCATCTACCAATTTTGAAGCCCAACTGAATACCATGGCCAATTTGAGAAGAAAGTTCAAGTCAAAGACAAAGGTGTGGGTGAATATTCCATTGAAAAATCCCTCTACCTCTCATACTTAATGCCACCAAAATCCTATGGTCAACCATCAACCTCATCCCAACCATCCTAAAAACTAGTCATACTTTGTGATGGTATATTTATAAAAGCATGAACCCAAGCAGAGGAATCTAATGAAAAATATATTTTGAATTGGCTCTATAGGGATGAAACTAATTCTCAAGAAGCAACGACTAATGTCCAAACCACTTAGTATGGTAAAGGATTTTCAATCCTAGAGAAGATGGGATATAAAGGACAAGGAACTATCAGGAAAAGAAAAGAGGGTATCATAGAACCTATCCAACCTATCATAAGAAATCCAAAAGAAAAAAACAAGGTTGGGATATAAATAACATCAAAAGGATGAAGAAAAAAAGGAGTACCTAAAGTAGAAGGTTGTTGAATGGGTCCTATAGCTCCAAGAAAGTGATCACTATGAAACATATTCCAATGAATATGAGTGGGATTCATTTTCAGAATAATCATGTCATGATAAAGATATTTATGTGATACACAAGTATACACCTACACTTGAGGAGGGACAAATCTCAGGGTTAAAATCACTTGAATTAAGATCACACAATATTGATTGTTCAAGTGAGGAAGATCAAAATCCAAGCGAGATAGATCACTCAGAAGAGAGCAGCCTCATAGACCTCAACCTAGCCATAGTATTATTTGACGACAACATTTCCATTAGGAAACTTACAACATCTGATCTAAACCCATCTGATGATACCCTACCTCCACTACATCCCAAACTTATAGATTAGGACCAAACCAAACCTATCAATATCCCCACCTTTTCAAATGATGAGGCCATTGTCAACTTCCTCTGTGCTATTAATCCTTAAACAGTTTCCACCATTGAACATCATAGAGAAGCTTCACAATAGGGGAATGCAAAATAAGTGAAACAAAATAAAGATCTGATGGTAAAAATCATTCCTTGGCAGAATTAGATCAAGAAAGAGTAAAAATAAAGAACACATCCGATGGTGAAAACCTCTCTAAGGCATCAAAGGATGGGAAATTTGACACTCTCCCAAAGCACTTCTAGGAAAGATCCAAAGTCCTAATCAAACCAACGAAGTCCATCAATGTCAGAAATGTAGAAATAGTAAAGACTCTCCATCTGGCCGAATCATTGTCAGAAATAGAAACACCTAGCTTTATTAGGTTCTTTGAAGAGCGACAAGTCAACTTTGACTGGTTCAATGTAGAAATGCCAGGGATAGATCTTGACCTCATCATGCACCATTTATGCCTTCCTTGAGGAATCAAACCAGTCAAACAAAAGTTGAGAAAAATGCATCTTCCCATTTTCCTATTGGTGAAGTTAGAACTAAAGAAGTTATAGTATGTCAGATTCATCAAACCCATCGATTATGCAAAATGGATATCCAACATTGTGCCTATTTTGAAACCTGATGGCAACATAAGGATTTGCACTGACTTCATAGAACTCAACAAGGCTTTCCAAAAATATGATTCTCCCTGCCAAACATTAACATCATTGTAGACTTGACATTAGTTCATGGCATGCTATCATTAATGGAAAGATTTTTTGGCTATAACCAAATCAAGATAGCTCCTGAATATCAAGATAAGATAGCCTTCACATTCCCATGGGGAACTTTCTATTGGAATTTCATGCCCTTTGGGTTGAAAAATATAGGGGCCACATAGTAGGGATCTATGACAACCATCTCCCATGACATGATGCATACTTTCATGGAAGACTATGTGGACAATTTGCTGGAAAAATCCTACACTAAATAAGGACATCTAGAGATATTAGACAAACTATTGACTCACTTGGATAAGTTCAATGTTCACCTCAATCCAAAGAAATGTGTCTTTGGGGTAACATTAGCAAAGCTACTAGGGTATATAGTGTCAGATAAAGGTATTGAAGTAGGCCCTGCAAAAGTGAAAGCTATAATAGAGATGCCACCTCTAAAATAAATTAGTCAGTTAAGGTCCCTCCAAGGTAGATTCCAATCAATCAAAAGATTCATATCACAACTAGTTGCAAAGACCCATCCTTTCACCCATATGTTGCACAAGAATGTTTCCTTTCGATGGGATAAGAAGTGTGAAGTAGATTTCAACCAACTAAACTAATACCTAATGATTCCACCTATTCTAGCAACTCCAGCAAAAGGAAAGCCTCTTATATTGTACATCTCGAATACTGACTGATCATTGGAAACCTTGTTTGCATAGGAAGATTCAATAGGGAAGGAGAGATAAATTTATTACATCAGTAGAACATTAAATGGTTATGAGATCAATTATACATCCATCACTCAAAATCTTGTCTAGCTGTAGTGTTTGCTACGGAAAAATTGTGACACTATATACTAACTCATACAATCAAGCTCATATCCAAGATAGATCTATTGAAGTATCTCCTAAGAAAAGAAAATTTCCTAATAGTAACAACAAAGCAACGGGTGTTATATTTTGATGGTTCATTCATTCAACATGGATCAAGAGCAAGAATCGTATTCATCACTCCCCTAGGGAACACCATTCGCAAGTCCTATCACTTGATGTTTCCCTGCACCAACAACACAACTGAATATGAAGAACTCATCATTGGAATCAAGATCATTGTGGAATGTAAAATTATAGAGCTACAAGTTTATGGGGATTCTCAACTAGTCATCAATCAGGTCAGCAATGATTATCAAACCAAAGATGAAAAATTGATTCCCTACAAGAGAATGATTGATGATTTCAAGAAATATTTTGTTGACATCAAATTTGGTTAGATTCCAAGGAGTGACAAAAAAAATTTTGATGCTATGTCTACCATTGCTTCTCTGTTGTAGATTCCAGAAAAATGTGGCCGCTATGAGTTCATGGTGGAGCAAATATTTACCCCTGCTTACGATGAATCTAAGTCCCAAACTATTTTCCACCTCGATGATGTTGATGCCTCCATCTATAGGAAGATATACAGTTACCTAAAGACAATACCCTACCCCCTGATCTTTCTCACAACCAAAAATGAAACTTCATCCACCAATTTGTCTTTCATATCTTTATAGCAGATGTACTTTATCATCAAGGTCTTGATGGAACTCT
Organism: Sequoiadendron giganteum; assembly: GCA_007115665.2. Lineage (NCBI taxonomy): Eukaryota > Viridiplantae > Streptophyta > Pinopsida > Cupressales > Cupressaceae > Sequoiadendron > Sequoiadendron giganteum. The sequence continues at coordinate 205,435,984 of CM021101.1, forward strand.
TTTGCGATGTTTAGAAAGCAACAAGTCTGAAACAAATTTATGAGAAGTCCATAAGGGTATTTACGAAATTCATTCAAGTGGTCTAACCCTTGCCAAGAAACTCCTCTATTTGGGGTATTACTAGCCGAATATGGAGAGAGAAGCCTTCAAATTTGTCAAGACATGTTGGAAACGCCATATCCACAGTAATCTTATTAATGCACCAAGACAAGAGTTGCAACCCTTTGCATCAACATGGTCATTTTGTCAGTGGGATTTGGATCTTGTAGGAAAAATTCACCTATCTTCATCCATTGGACACAAGTTCATCATCATAGCCACAAACTACTTCATGAAGTGGGTCAAAGTTGTGCCTCTAATCACCATCACAAGGAAGACCTTTCAAGAATCAAGATGTGTAAGAGCTCTATGAAAAGTTTTGTATTTAGCATCAATTTTCTATGCCCTATTATCCTCAAAGGAATGGCCAAGTAGAGGCCTCAAACAAAACTATCCTAAAAATCTTAAAGAAAACCATCAATGATGTTGGACTTGATTGGCATGTTCAATTGAACCCTGCTTTGTGGGAATATTGTGCAAGCATTCAAACACCCACAAGAGCCACACCATATGCACTTGTCTATGGATCTGAAGCAATATTTCCTATCGAGGTTGAGATACTATCACTCTGGATGTCCTTGAAAGGTCTTATTTCAGATGAAGATTACCGAGTGTCTAGACTATAGGAGCTAAAATTGTTGGATAAACGTCGTTAGCTGGTAGTATGTCACCTGAAAGTATACCAATAGAGAATGTCCAAAAGCTACAACCACAAAGTCAAACCTAGGACATTTCAAGTAGGTGATCTAGTATTGAAAGAGAATCCCCATAATAAGTAGGACTGAGAAAACAAATGAAAATTTGAGCCCAATTGGTTAGGTCCTTTTGTTGTTGTTACAATCTTTAGATTGGGGGCATATCAGCTATCTACACTAAAGGGGGATTTGTTTGAAGAACATATGAAAAACCTTCATCTGAAGAAATTATACACATAATGCATCCAGTGCATGTTTAGAAGTCCTAAAAAAATCATTAAAAGCAAAAAAAGTCTTGAAATTTTTATAAAAAGTAGAAAAAGTCTTGAAAAAATCATAAAAAGTATAAAAAGTCTTGAAAAAATCATAAAAAATAGAAAAATTCCTAAAAAAAGAACCTAAAAAAAGTAGAAGTTTTGAAAAAAATCTTAAAAAGCAAAAAAAAGTCTTGAAAAAAAGGTCAACTTGATGAAAACCTGAGAAACGGGCATCTTGATGACAACATAAAAATAGAAAAGATCAAAAAATAGAAAAAACGAGAAAAAAGAGAAAAATACAAAAAAAAGTGGAAAATAAAAAAGAACACCAAAAAAATCATAACATCTAAAAAAGTGCAGTAAAAAAAAATAGTGAAAACCTAGTAAACAAGCGCTATTTGTGATAAGTTGGCTTCTCCATCTATTCGAGCATGGCTTGACCACCTTCTTCTATATTCAGAGCACCTTAATGCCTATCTCGCAATAAGCTTCATGTCCATATCTAGTTGTTGTGGTCGTGTCCCACCTTGGCTTGGTTTTCATTGTACATATCCATAATAAAAAAAAATCCCTTCTCACTAGAGGAAAAATATTGATTTCATTGGGGGAAAATCATTGTTGAGCTTAAATCAGCATACATGAAAACAACAAGCACAACCTTGGCAAAAGCAATGATCACAATAACCATCAAAAGTTGAACATCAGACATCAATCAATCCAGTCAATATTGCAGATCAAATCAAACATCAAGAGAAATCAAATCAAAATTTCACTGAAGAATTATCTTTTGAATCATGGTTGGATCACTTGGTCACAAATGTTCAATTGATGCATCTTGATTGATGTTATCATTTCTTGGGAATACCTCGTTGATGTTACAAACTAGAGGGGCTATGATCAAGAATGATATTTTTCTTTGTCTGATGTATGTGAGTCAATCATTACTATTGTGCAAATTATCACGGGACATGCTCTACAAGGTATCATTGATGACATTCTGTATTTGCATAGGAACATGATTCACTCTTGTCTTTTTATACAAGGGATACTCAAGTAATCTTGGTCTAATTATACTTAGATGCTTGTGTTTACTTGCATTATCAAATCTCAATGGAAGTTGTATGAAAGTTGTACTCAGGTCATCATGGTCTAATTATACCATCAATTTTTGTACTAAATTTCAATATAATAAAAATCTCAATGATGATAATAAGCATAATGAATTAAATGGAAACATTGCGTAGATAGGTTTGCATTCATTTTAGTTCTACATTTGCATTATAGATTTTCCAAGCTAGTAACTCTCAACATGATGTCATTTCTCACAATAGGATCAAGAGTATACTTGACATAACAAAAAAAATCATTCATTGACATTACTATCCCATATTATTAGAAATCCCTATAATGCATCCACTATCATCATTCATCTATTCATTCATTATAATATTTGCATCATAAAAATTCCAAAAATAAAACATTTTTCAAAATACCATCATCATTAATCATCCATATATCGGAATCATACTAAATGAATTCTTCCATTCATCCATAATCCATCCATATATACACTCATCATCAATAATAACATCATAAGTCCATTCATAATCCATTCATATTAATGATCATAATTCATTTCACATATTTGCATAGAAAATACCAAAAATATAGAAAAGTGTATTTCATAACATTCATTACACATAAGAGCACAATCAATATCACATAGTGGCATGAAATAAAATCATACATGCATTTTCATTTATCATCCATTCGTACATAAGGGTGTTGCCACAATACTAGTTTACAATTTCTTGGAAATCCCGATTTTTGTTGAAATCACATATTTTTAGAAAATAAAATGATTTAACCCTTGAAAATTTATATTTAAAGGATTCCAATTGAAGAGGGTTTGATCAAACCCCCTTGGATAAAACCTCACCAGTTTTAAACCATACCTATAATAGAGTTTCCTTTACACCTATCAAAATTTTGATTAAAAACCACTTTTGATTTACCTTTTGTGGCATCAAATGAATTCATTTAATTTAATTTTTTTGTAAGTATGTAGTCCTTATTATAAGCTTCATAAAAATTATAATTATAAGTAAATTTAAATTGATTATTTTATTTACTTTTTATTTCTTGTGAATGTAGGTTTTTCATCGAAAATCAAGCTTTTTGTTCTGCACATGTGGAAAAATAGCAAATTATCAAAAAAAAATTGAAAAATATCAGTGCACTAGATATTGAAGTCCTTGATCCAAAAAAAATATAAAATTGAATTTCGATACATATAAAAAACGTTGTCGTATACGGTTTTCCTATGTTTGAATTTTAATTTGTTTGACTTTGAAACTTGATTAAGGAAAAAATATTCAATAATACACTATGAAGCCAAATTTAAGCACTAGATATCATAGTTACATATCTAAATTCAAAAAATTTAGAATTTTATCTTTCATGGAAAAAGGTGATGTTGTATATGGTGAGCAATATCATTCTTTAAAAATGGTGTTTACTAAAAAAATAGCTTTCGAAGGATATGGAAAAACAAGTGCAATCTGATTCCAAAAAATTTGAAAAAAAATATATTTAGAATCTACAGAAAAAATGTCACAAATCACTAGTTTGCATCATCTTCAAATTCTTCACAGATTAGCTGCTATAGGTGCTCGAAAGTGAAGATTTAGTTAGAAAAAATCAGTTCAGTGTCTAGTTTGGCCAAAAATTGTAAAACCAATATTGTGGGATCACTTATAAGCATCATTCATGATCATAATTCATTTGCATAATCATCCATACATCTAGTCCATTTATTTGCCTCATGAAAAATCCAAAAAGAGAGCATTATCATAGATCCATACATTTTCATGTATCACATCTACATCCATAAACCATACATCCATACATTGAATCAATCATGTCCATACATAAATTCATACACTTCCACTCCACAATGCAATCATTTATGCATCCATTCATCCATACACAACTATACATGTGAAAAATTACAAAAATACAATGCATATCATGTCATTAACATATCCATCTCATTCATCATCATAAATGCACCATTCATAAACATACAAAAGAACAACATCAAAATCTCATTAAGGAATCCATGCATGCATAATCATATAGAACATGGCATAATCACATAGAACATAAATTAGATGCATCCATCCATAATAAAAAGATCAACACATAGATCACATGGAATGTCGCTGCATATCATATAACCTCAAAATAATAACATGTCAAGTATACAATGATCTCAGTGAACTAAGAAATGGTACATCAAAAATGTGGCGAAAGCCAAGTCTGTGAATCAAAGTATAAATCAAGTGTGACTATGTGATCTTGTAGTGTTGCCGCCTGAAGTCACAAGCCTCTGCCCAATACTGCCTACCCCTGATGGCCCTAGCCCTGGTGGAGGTCCACTTGGTGGTCCCCCTAGAAGTGGTTGTGTAATTCCTCTGTTGATGGTATGGGACTGGGAACAACCGGATCTAGATCGAGCATAGCTGACCCTCTACTCTGGTGGTACGACCTCATGGTACCTACCTCTATAATACTCTGCTTCCTTGGCAAACTCTTTGAGCTTTCTAACAAGGTCAAGTGTACTAGTCCCCTAGGATATTGTTTGTATCCTCTCAGCCACTACCACAACTTGCTCCCCCTATCTCCTAGCGACATCTCTCTCAATAGTAAGAGTGGCTACCTAGGCCTGCAATTGCACTATCTCCCCATGTAGCTATAAGTGTGTTGGAGGCTATGCCTGTATCTAGGCATGTGTCTGGGCAAGTTGTGTCTGTAATGTCTAAATCTGTCCCTCAAGTGTCTACACCTAAGCCTATAATCCAACTATCTGAGTATGCTGCCTCTGAGAGTGCATCTTAAGAATCACTAGTCTCTATCCATCGGGTGTTGATCTCTTCCTCTTGGGGATGACCCCAAAATCTGGTGCATCCCTCCATCTCCTCCATTATCACCTTTGTCATCCCCCACCTCCTCCTCTACCTCCTCCTCACCTCCATCCCCTCTCGGCTACACGATTGGCCCTCTTCTCCTCCCGACCTCCAAAATGGGTGTAGGCTCATCCAGACTAGATATGTGTGGAAATGGGTGCATATGAAAATACTCGACATAATCTTTCATCATTTGTGCATCCACTATCTCAGGATGGTACTACCAGAAAATTGGTTGTAAGTCATAGTACTCCATATAGGATATATCATAGTCAAGGGTTGGCCCCACTCTGGAATATCCTATCTGTGCAGCGCATATTGTTCTACCCCCTAAGGTATACCTTGAATATGACCATACTACCTGTAAACTGTACCAAATATAAATTGCTCAAGAATGTATGGCATCCTGCCAATCAAATACCAGCAAAAAAATCCATAGGGAAACTTTGAATCATCCTCTAGCCATGCCTCACAATCAAGATAGGGCTGCCATATAATAGTGTCCAGATCATTCAAGACTCGCCTCTAATATTCCAACTTTCCCAACTTATGCTGGACAAGTGGCCTTGTATATCCAAAAACATATGGCCATCCTATTGGCCGAGTCCTATGTCCCACTAGTTGTGTAATGGATATGTGCTCTCAGGCCCAAAGCTGCAATAAGGTACAAGTTGTTGTGAGACTACTCACCCAAAGATAAATCACTTGGTGAAAATCATGATATAAATGTGCCAACATGAAGGAAACCCAAGCATACCTCATACCATGAGCAATCATGTTGTCCAAAATATGTCCCCAACCCATTGAAAATCCCTTCGACCTATGGTCAGGGTAGAGAAATCCTCCAATAAATCCTACAGGCATGCATGGAAAATGCTTCCCAGATGTAATCAAATCCGACCACAAAATCTAATATCCAATGAACTGATCATCCTAAAAAATCTGGCAAATGGCCTTTGTACCCTCTACTCCTCATGATCATAAACCACTAACTCCCCCACAACCGGTATCCTCAAAATGTGATAAACATCATTAGGGGTCACCATCATCTCTTTGGTTGGTAAATGGAAAGTGTTGTGGTCTCTATAAAACCACTCTACAAGTGTCATCAATAGCCCCTAATTAATCCGGTACTAGGGTATATCTATCAAGGAAGTCAACTCGCACTGGTCAATAATGGCAAGATTTGTCGGGGTCAGCTGTGGGATAATGTCCCATGTCCTCAGAAATTTTTCTCGAACTTGTAGGTTATGAAAGCCGCCCTCCTAGAATCAAATTAAATCATAAAGTCAACAAATCAATCAAATCAGCCAATCAATCAACATATCAGTCAATAAAATCAACTCATGTGATATTTTGATCAAATCTCGAGGAGTACCTAACCTATTACTCGATTCTCACTTGTCATGAGATCGATCAACAACAATCAACCTATCATCATTCCTCACCTATCATGATGACGATCATCAATCAATATATCTTATCATTGTTCCTCACCTATCATGAGGATGATCATCAACCCATCAACCAACATCATCCTATCATTGGCTAATGTGATCATCAATCATCAAAATCTAGGAGGAATCTATCAAAATCATCAATTTTGGTTGAGTGTGCTAAAAAAAATTTTTTTATGTGTTGATCTATCGGATGTGCTAGAACAGACTCCTGATGCACCATTTCATGGATGCACTGGAAAACGGATCACATGCATCAAAACAACGTCCCGATGCGTAGTTTCTCAAATGCGCTACTTGACCTACCTTATGCACAACTCTATCCTATTGATGCGCTAAAACCCTGTGCATTAATCTAACACCCTAATGGTCTGAAGTAGGTTCTAGATGTGCTAGCCTATTTTTGGCTCCTAACCTAACTAGATGCACTACTACATGTATCCTATGTGCTAAAACAAATTTTAGATGCACTAACATATTTTTGGCTCCTAACCTAATCATATGTGCTACTACAAGTATCCTATGCACTGAAGCAGGTTCTGTATGTGCTAAAAATGTAACCTAATGCACTAGAACATGTACAAATACCAAATTTTTAAATGAAATTTAAGCGGGAAAATTCAAATTTTAAATGGAAAAAGTGGTTCTCGGGGTACGTATCGGAGGTCTACATGCAACTAGACACTGGTGGCGGAAAAATTGCTTGAATTTGTGTGTGTGGTGTAGAATCCTATCCATCTTTGCTCTCCAGGCTGTGAGTTTTCAAAATGCACAAATTACAAATGAACTATCTTTTACCCTTTTTGACCTTTTAAAGGTTAATTAAGGGGTAATTATTGTGGCATTTATTTAATTTTTCAAATGGGCCTTTTTAATCAACTAATCAACAATGTGGCGAAAATCTTATCATTTTTGGGAGATAAATCAGGTCATCCTCATCAAATTTGGCGATCATCAGTATATCATTGAAATCATCAAAAAAATTTAAAACTCATCAAAATTTCAAAAATACTTGATTTATCTCCTGAGGGGGAATCCTTTCATCATCACTACAAAATTAGAGTCTGGGTCATGTCAAATTTTTTATCGTAGCGATTAAAAAAATTATTCTTTGAAGCAATGCGTCTACGCACATCACTTCAAAGAGGGGCAAAATGTATGCACTTAAAAATGGTATGAACACAAATTAATTAAATATTTGTTATTTAATTAATGAAAATCTTAAATCCTCTACTTATAAATATATTGCAAAATTTATTTATATAGTTCATTTCTAAATACTCTTCTTATCTAAAATCACTTCCTCTCAAATTAATTAAATGCACAAATAAACAAATTTTTCATTTAGTTATTTTTCCCTTTTTCACTTAAATTTGAATTTTTAATTCAATTTAGCACATTTTCTACATATTTTTCTAACTACCTTCCACCTCACCTATCACCTCACCCTGTGTCACATGAAATTGAATTTTTCTAAATTGAAAAATGTGGAGTTTCCATCAACAAACCTATTAAAACTTTGAAACCTCCTGGACACATGACTTCTTCGTTCCTTTAATTCCCTTCAACACTTGGAATTTTTTTTCTTGAAGGGAACCACCTTCATGATTCTCTCTAACCTCTTCGTTCTCAACCATTGATGTCGTAGGATCACAATCTCAACTATTCATTGTTGCCACATCATTCGCATCTTGGAAAATTCTATAAATAGAACAAATTTCTATAGCTTTTGAACAAGTAGAACTTGACAATATATGTTGTAGAAATCTCATTATAGTTTGAAAGAACTTGAAGAGCATTGTAGTTGCATTTTAATGTTTTTAGTATGTTTTAATCATGGCATTTCAATTTTAGCATTTAGTTTCTTGTCTCTTTCATGTAAAACATTATATTTATATTTGCATCATTAGTTTAGCATCATTTCAACAACAATATCTCATCATAGATCATTCAACAATTTACTTTCAAAAACACAAAAAAATATAAGCATGTAGGCATTGTAGTTTGCATCACATTATAGCTGCTCATTTCTTAGGTTTCCATTCCATACATTCATGTACAACAAAGTATTCTAAGAGCATGAGTTGAGGAATCACCGAGAATAGAGGATGATGAGATGAGTTCAAATGCAGGATTGTAATAGTTAGTTTTATTACTTTTCCTTCATTAGATGTAATACATTTCATTTCTTGTGTGTTGTTTGGTTATGATTATTACTACTCACTGATGCATTTAAACAACCACACATATATATACATACACATATGCATATGTTTATACATATATAGATATATATATACATATGTATATATGTGTTTGTATACATACATATATATGTGTCTATACATACATATATAATTAAATTACATGTTTAAGTATACAATTTTATAACATGAAATTCATGCTTGGTTTATTTTAATTAACCAATATATATATAAAAAGGAGGCTTCTATCAATTAACCAAGAAATATCTAAAAGTACAATGAAAATGAGACTTGTTAAGTAAAGAATATAGGATACAAATTTCAAACAATACAATGAAAATGTAAGCTTATATATGTATGGTGCTCAATTGTATGTATACAAATACAAAACAACCATGAAACCCTTTAGGGGTCCCAAAAATGCTGAATAATAAGATTTAGGAGTACCATTATTTGCATTTTGAAAGGAGAATGATTTTTTGTGTTACCTCAAACCATGGAGAGAAGGCAACAACAAACTATTGAGGGTTTACATAAATATGTATATATGTGTGTGTGTGTGTGTATTTGTGTAATTATATGTATACTTATATATATATAGATAAATACACACACACACACACACATATATATAAATAGACATAAAAATACATACATATATATATATATATATATATATATATATATATATATATATATATATATATATATATATATATATATATTTAAATGTACACATGTATAAATCCATAGATGTATATATTTGTGTGAATATATTAGAGTACAATGAAAAATTAAGCTATTAGCTAAAGAGTATATGATACAAAGTATTGAGATTTCAACACAAGTAAAACATTTAAAATAATTACTAACACATTTTACTATAAATGAATGTTATTGTGTTGTATTGGACATCCAAAGGATACACACACATGTATATATATATAATGAAAATTCAAGTTGATGTGTACACTTATTTTGAGTATAAAGGATGATTCATCATGCTTATATCATTTTTCTAAATGATTAAGGGAAATAAAATATAAAGGAGCCTTTAATGAAATAAATGGCCAATAGAAATGTTGAGAACTAATCAAAAGTATTAAATGAACATAGTTTAATATTGAATTTGTAAATGGGGTTTGTAAAGAATATCCTGTTACCAAAAAGACCCTCATTTACCTAAAACATATAAAAAGGCACTACATAAATATAATTTTTAAATGAACAGCTCATGAAAATAACTATAAGTAGAATGTAGAATACACAAATCATGAAAATGTAACTTATGAAGTAAGCGACGGTTTAATGATAATAATTAATTAGTCACATGAATAGAAAAATGGGTTTTTAGATATATGTTGAAAAACTAAGCAAGGGTTTCATGAGATTAATTCCATAATCACACATTCTAAAAAATTCAAGCAAGGGTTTTCAAATATATGGAAAAATACACATGGGTTTGCATACATATGCTGAAATACACATGGGTTTGTAGATTTATGCCCAAATACACATGGGTTATTAAGAAAAAGGTGGTAGTAGACAAATACATTATTTTATGCAGACATGTGGTCAAACCCGCAAGATGCCTCATAATTTTATCAAATAAAATCAATAAACCATGGAGGGTTTACCAAACTGTGAGCATGCGATAAAATGGAGAGTAGGAAATTGAAACCTAGAAAAATTCATCACTTTATGTTTGGGGAGATAGAACCACCAAATTCCTACAAGTTTCATTCAAAGAAACCTTAGAGATATCAGTCAAGGGATGAAATAAGGGAAAGAGATCTGCAATAAGGAATCCTAGGGTGTGATTAAAGACTAAAATTGGTTTCACCACCAAGTAAAGGCTTGGAAAGAGAAATGAATGCAATGTGAAAACCTAACTATATGACATAGACTATACAACCAAAATATAGAATAACAAAATGAGAATGAGTAGAGGGGTACCTAGAAGAAAGATGTGATCAAAATAATCTTTGAAACCCTAAAATCATGAATTTTTATGATCATTGAGACTCATACACCAGTTTGGGTGATTTAGTCCTAGACTAGGGTTTTTGTGCAAAAATTGGAATCTCTTAGTGACTGATCTGAATCTCCTAAAATATGGAAAAATGTAGTACTAAGATTCATACACCTAAGGTGGTGATTTAATCCTATTATTATGGTTTGGCTAAAAATTTGATATTCTCTTGTGATCTCCTGTAGCTTCCTTCTTGTCAAATCTCTAAGTCTGAAACCTTGATTTGCAACTTGTAGGTGACTTTCTATGATATTGCAATTAAGGAGACAACTTCAAAAACTTTCTTCAATATTGCAACTTAGTCTTTAAAGATCCTTCAAGCTCCAAAACATCTAGATCTACAATCACACATGTAGAGAGAGAGAGAGAGAAAAACTTGTTGATTGTTATGAAATAGGGGTTTTCCTTGTTCAAACCATGTTTAGGTAATTAAAACTTTTGATGAAATAATGAAACATGAAACATGAACAATGATACCCTGAATGATGTCTTGAAATGTAAATCAGAAATCTAACATGAAGTGCCCATGTAAAATGTAGATCTTCATCTTGGATTGGATATGATACAATGCTTAACTTGGATCTTGGATGCTACATCACAACACTATCTCAACAACATGCTTGATGCACTATGTCTTTGACATGATGATGGATCTTGAATTGTTGCAACAAATGATGAAGAAATCCACCCTTGAATGCCTTATAAATTCTCTTGACTACTCTTTGATTCTCTTGTGAAGTCTTAGGATTCTTGAATCTTGATTTCTTAGTTGATATTATAATTTATTAGGTGAAATGAGTATTTGAAACCTTGTTTATATAGGCATTCCATCCAATTTACGATTTATTATATCCCAAATATCTACATGCATGAAATTTGAACCCAAAACCCCGATTTCTCACTCAAAACCCTAAAAAGGGGCTAAATGGGTCTCATATGCCCAAGGTGGCATATAGGTTCCATTTGGAAGGGACTCATACATCCAAGGTGATGTATGGGCCCCACCAGTGCTTTTTAGGCTGAGGAAATATCAGAAAGTTAAGATATTAATTGTGTACTTATTGATTATGTTAGGATCTCAATTGAAATAAGCCTCAAGATTCATAATAAAGGGTCTTAGGGGTATATTAATGATGATATGAAGGTCATAAATTCAATAGACCTCAAAAAATAATGTGAAGGTGTAAATAAATACACTTTACAACATTAAATTAAGGAAAAATTAGGTCTATTTAGCTTAAAAGGGCCCTAAACCTAATGTGAATGTGTAAAAAACATTACACAACTAGATCAAGGCAACATTAGGTCCATTTTAATGTTAATCATTCCCAAATAAATTGTGAAAATTTAAATGGATACATTTTTGTACACTATAGGAATAATCATTTTACCCCAAAAAAGACCTTGGGAAATAATCCACCAATAGACCCGACAATGTGAAACAACACATGGAAAAAAGGGAATGAAAAGGAACGATGAATCCAATAAAAAAAATTAGTATTAATTATTCAATCAGTGAAGAAACCCTTCAAGGTCCAAAAAAATGTCGCATAAAAAGATTCACGAGTATCATTGTTTGCATTTTGAAAGGAGAATGATGTTTTTCATTACCTCAAACCATGGAGTGGACACCATCAATATCTAGAAGCTTCCAACCCATGAGCGCATAGTGAAATGATGAAAATTTCATTTTACCCCAAAAACCATGGGAAATAATCCACCACAAGACTCGACAATGTGAAACAACACATGTCGAAATGGGCATGAAAAGGAATAATGAATTCGATAAAAACAACTATTAATTATTACAATTCAATCAACAAAGAAAACCTTCATGAGTCCAAAAAAATATTGAATAAAAAAACTCATGAGTATTATTTTTTCATTTTGAAAGGAGAATGATGTTCATCATTACCTCAAAACCATACAGAGCAAACACCATCGATATCCAAAAGCTTCCGGCCTATGAGTGCACAGTGAAATGATGAAAATGAAAATTGACCCCCAAAAACTATTGGAAATAATCCTTCATCAGACTCGATGTGTGTATCAAATGGAGTGAATGTGTGTATCAAATGGAGTTAATATGTAGTGGCATCTGGTGTTAAGGTTTGGTGATTAGTGTGTAGGTGTGGACTATTATGGTCACTAACCTAAACCTCCAATTTTAACCCAATAATTTTACACATTCACTTTTGACTGTATATGAATGATAATTTTTTTACAATTGCACCCTAATAGTGACACAATTAGGACTTTTTAAAAATTTTATTGGGTGGTTATAGCGAGTGGTAATCAAGACGTTTGATGGCAACGAGTGGGCAATACCTCTAAATGGAGATTTTTTGACCCTTGTGCACATATCAAAAACTCCTGCATTCATTTGAATTGTCCACATGGAAAACAATAGCTATATGATATTAACTCATATGCAAATAAAACCTATAAAAAAAAAACTTAATCTAAAATATGGTTTAGGAACTAAGGTTGCAGGAACATAGCTATGGAGACTAGGACATCTCCCTTATCTATTTGGTAAAAAAAATTAGGTAAAAATAAAATTGTTTTCTATTTTTTTATTGACATCAAATAAATGTCACTTTTTCCTAAAATTTTTAGCAATTCAAAATCTTCTCTTAGATTTATATAAAAAATATTAAAAAAATTTCTTAAAAACTTGAAAAATTATGGGAATAAACTTCATAAATATTTATAAATTTCATTAGCTTACATAATTTTTAAATTCAATATTTAAAGACCACTCTTATGTAGTCAAGGTTGAGAATTTTTGTATGTGTTGACTAGTTCCTTTATAAAGTGTGACAAAGGTTTCCATAATTAGTATCATTTTTAACCAATCAAGGATTGGTACTTATATTGGATTTATTACATTTAGTATCAAATATAGTTTTATCTTGGTTGATTCATGTGTGGAAGGGATTTTTTCCTTGTATTAATACTGGTAATATATTGCAAGTATCTCTTCTAGATTGGCTCCTATTTAGGCATTAAAACTTGGTAAAAAATTCAATATTAGAGAAAAATAGAGATTAGAAAAAGTCCATGTAGTAGCTGGAGATTTTATTTTTGTGACCTACAAGCTCCAAAAATAATCCTTAAATTTTCATGGATTCATAATGTTTTGATTGATTGGTTACAAATTTGTGGCATTTCATCACTGAAAGAGTGAATCGTTTGTCATAGAATTTACGAGTGTTTCAAATGTGTTAGAAATTTTCAATTTGAATGGATTCCTTTAGCATGTATAATTTTGTATGTTTTATAGCCAATCAAAATCCATGAATTTTATATTTTTATAAAATTACTTTTTAGATTGTAATCCCCATGAGATTTTAAGATGAAGATAGTTTTAGATATATTATGGTTTCATTTTGTTCCTAAATGAGTTCAAGTTCTAAGTTATAATTTTTTTGGTATATTAGGTTTGAATATTATTTAACATATTTTCTTATGAGAATACTTTTCATGTTACCTTAATTTTGTCATTATTTATGAATAATTGAGTTTACATGATTGTGGTTGTGGATTGTCGTGGTGGATCTTGTTGGGCCCTTCTAGATATTTGCATCTCCTATTTACAATGTTTATTTGGGTCCTTATTTTGAGCTATCATAAATTATAAATATAAGAACTCATAAATGACCCGTTTTGATCAATTAACATTTAAATTTATTTTTTAAACTCATCCAAGTCCTTATGTTATTCCAATTTAGTGAAAATTATGATTTTGGGGTGTCTTGGTTAAATTTTCATGCTTTGGTAGAGATGCATAATTTTCATTCATACTTGTACTTTGTAAAAAATGTACTTCAAACTCTACTTGTTTGTTTCCTCTTCACTCGTATACTTTTATAATTTCCTCATATGTTTATGGTTCTTGAAAATATGCTTCTTGGATCTAATTCTTTGATCTTATAAATCCCTAATTTTCTACATTTTTATTCATTTATTTTCCATAGATGTTCAACCCTTGTATTCATATTTTTAACTCTTACAAATTGTTTCCTAACCTCATCTTCCATCTCATTATCTTTTTTAGACTTTTATAATTTGCATGCACATTTATAATTATTTTTTTCATGCCTCCATTTTTTAAGATCTCTATAGTAGTCCTACATCTCTATAATTTTTATTTCTTAACTCTTTCTTTACTTGTTAAATTTTAGTATTTGCAAGTGAGTTTTTACCTTTCATCGATACTTGTTAGCTATTATTCTCTGCATATGTACAATTTTACTTCATCCATCTCTCTTCTGGTTGAAATTTAATGGTCTCATGAAAATTTATATTTATTTCACCCTTGCCTTTTAGTCTAATTCCCTAAAACTCCTTTGTTCCACCATTCATTTTACTATCAATTTTTTCTATTCTTCACAAGTTATGAAGTGTGCCCTAAACCCTAGTTATTACTAGTTTTTCTTTTTCATAATTTTAAAATTCATGTGCACGTTTATAAGCCCCACTTGAATTTCCACCTTCTATGAATTTTTCATTTGAATCTTTATTTTTGGTTACCAACTGCATATCTTGGCATGTCATTCATACCATCTACGGATGCTAAAATCTGCAAATGAAATCATCTCAAACAATTTCATGTTGTTAGCACAAAAGTTAGTTTAAAAAAGAAAATTTAACATCCCTATGAGATATTCAATCATGTCTAAATATGCAACTAATGAGCATAAAAGCAGGTTAAACAGAAGCATATAAAAACATGATTAAACCTTCATCCCATAGTGGATTGGTGCCACCATTGTTGTGTAGAAAGTAGCCCTTTCCCAATCCTTGAACAAGCTAAATGATGGTATGAGTAAGATTAATTCTCAAATGAAGAGAATAACCTTGCATGAAGATGTGGATATTGAACTAAATTTGAGTATAGTAAGTCTACTCAAAATTGTGGATGGATAATGAGGAGAGAAGCCTCCAATTTATAGATTTCTAAACTGGAAAAGAGAGTAAAATAGAGCAATGTGGGATCATTCAACATCCAATGGCCAAGTGCCATTTGTCAAGATGTGAATGGCTGAAGGTTGTGCACATTTTGGCCAAAGTGCCAATAAATGCAATTAGGTGGCATTTCAAATTTGAGAAATGACATGTGAGAGGGAAAAAGGAATGAAATAAATGCCACTTGGCTCAATGCACAAGGACATGTAAGAGGAATGAATGCCTTGTTGGATGTACAAATCCACTTGGCCTTTTTGAATTCAAAAGAGGAATATTCTCTTTTTGATGCTTTGTGAGGGAAAATAGGAGAATTAATAAATCAAAGTAATTGATTTATTGTGCAAGTTGCATTCTCTAGAGGATTTTAGTGAGAGGGATTAAGTTAATCATGGATTTGATTAGCTTAATGAAGAATTAGGTGATGTGACAATTTAGACTTAGATTTATGAATTGATTCAAGTCAGAAATTGAGAGGAAATGATTTATTAAATAAATGATTTGATTTATTTAACCAAAGAGAATAATGTTAGATTAAATCAAACAAGGTTCAATTTAATGAGAAGACTTAGGGATTAATTAAATAAAATGATTTATTTAATTAAAAGAGGAATTATAGAAATAATTAAATAAAATTGATTTATTTAATTAATAGGAGATGAAGAGTGATGAATTTAATCAAATACAGATTGTTCGATTAAATGACTAGCAAAAGAGATGATTCAAGATGAAATGTTGTTAATAGATCAGGGTTCAATGTGTCAAATTGAATTGTACATTTTCCATGTCTACATTTTGCCCCTCTTTGAAGCAATGTACTTGTTGCATTGATTCAAAGAAATAAACTGCTATGATCAAAAAGTTAAAAATTTCTCGATTTTTCAAATGCCCCGTTGTTGCCCAGTGGAAGGATAATGCTGGATATATTGCCCCCTCAAGAGATCGAGTGGAAATGTTCAATTTTTCGATCGAGATCGCGATAAAATGTGAGAAGAGTGGTTCTCTTGATCAGAGGATGAAATTTCTTTGATGTAGACAAATTTGATGATGTATAGATAGTCATCGGCCATGGGTAGCCTCGTATATATTTTGATACAGTGCACCAATTTTAGATAGAAGAATAAGAAGAATAAGATGATGGAAGGAGGATCCACAGAAGTTCACATTATTACCGATGATGATGATGCATTGCTTACCAGGAGTAGGGATTTTCAAAGGGCCAATTACTTTATGTTTGATAACACACATAGGTACGATGCATCAAGGCATAAAGGACTAGGATGGCGTTGTACCTAGTGTGATGGACTTTGACTCGACAATTAGATAGGAGTACTCTTGTTCACACTTGACAAACATAACCTTATTTAGAATGCAGTTTAGATATTCCAGACATCTCGAGCCAAAACATAAAAAGGTAAGCCTTCTTATGTGGTCAACAAGACACTTAAAACATCTTTCCTACAAACAAAACAAAGTACGCATGACGAAGTTATTTTACAAGAATATCCAACAAGCACAACAGATAAAAAGATAATGATCATTGCCCCATTCCTTTCTCTCTAAACATGTTTTGTTTAGGCATCATGGAGAGGTCCTTGGAATGAGTGCAAAATAAGATAAGTCAAAAAGACCAAAATAAAGTAAACAAACAAGCTAATGTTCTTCGTACCACTAGCCAAGGCTAACTACTGTGAAGGGTACCTAATGCTTCTATCCATTGCAAGAAAGCTTCATCCTAGGACATGTAGTGATCAGGGTTTTGGTGGGACTGATTGGGTGATAAGTTATTGATACTCTGAGTTGACCAACTTTCTTGCTTACTAACATAGGCTTGAGACCCTGATGATTAGGCGTTCACTTTAGAACCTGCTAAACTTGCTTCTGACTGACTCACCAAAGGGTGAAAGCGACGATGATTTATTATGAGTGATGACAATCACAGGTGAAAGCGAGATGATATGGATGCACCATTTTGGTTTTTTCAAATATTTTGAGGCTATTTTTTGGAATTTTCACATTTTTCAATGTTTTTGGTATTTTCAAGATTCTACGATGAATAGACTAACTTAAAGACCTATCCTAGGGGTCTCGGGAGCTGATCCATAGATTATCCTTGCCTACGTTATACACGCAGAGACCACATAGTTCGACTGATGACACATTTGACTTAATGAAGAGATGGATGGGCAAACGGATTGCCCCCCTTTTTATTGCTTAAAAGACTGACTAAGATGTAGACTAAATGGGCAAATGGATTGCCGATGCGATGGACACCTAAGGACTGACTCTAACTATCTCGGGGGATGATCAAAGATCAACCTTGCCTACAATCAAGCTCAAAGACAATGTAGTTCGACAAGGTGAAAGACTAACAAGACTCAATGATGATTTTTCTGAAGATTTTCTGATATTTTGACATGTTTTTTGATTTTTTGATGAAATTTTGAATGTTTTTGGTTTTTTCTGATTTTTGGAATGTTTTTGGCTTTTTCTGATGAAATTTTGAAAAAGATCATGAGAATATACACGAATCCGATCTGATGTTGCGAGAACGTGCCCCCAGTGTGGTGCGATAGACTACTTCGATAAAGGTAGGATAGACTGACCTTCGAAATGCCAAGTAGTTCCAATGGTGGAATATGGTGCAGATACCAACATAGGCTATGGTATGGATGCGAGCGGATGAGTGGAATGCGATGGAATGGATGAGTCGTCCAGATCTTGATAGATGGGGAAGGTGCTTTATTTACACTTGACACTTGTTTGCCAGGTTTTCACCAAGGTACTTGCCCAAAGTGCCACTGAAGTGGTTTTCACTAGAGGACGATTTTTTTCTTTATTGTTTTCAATCCTCTTTCTGATGATTTTTTTTT